>PVJH01042960.1:0-13933 GCA_004026705.1 Nesogale talazaci | reverse complement strand
CCGGGTCAACTAACAAAGCCAGGGAAACATGAATATGTATATAAGAAAGAGCTTGTATTCGAGAGCAACTCTATATTGAGAAAGCATCCTAACCCAGTCCAGTTCAAGCCTATAAGTCTGATATTAGCCGATAGAGCCTTTACCAGTCTATAAATTCTTATTCAGACTTATACGACACAAGCAATGACACATGCAACACATGCAATGACGCACGCAACACATGCAGGAAGATTACAGGCCAGTGGGTGGAAAACCTTGTGTATCCAATAGAAGTGGAAGCATCTCAATGCTGGAAGGAGTCTCCACATGACTCCTCTAGCTCCAAGGCTCTGATTCCATCAGCGTGACTCCATGTGTCTTGTCAGCAGGAAGACGAAACAGAGAGAGAGTGTATCTCCCGCTTTCAGGAAGGAAGATGGGAGTTCCCAGACCCCTCAAGAGAAGGCTATGCCCATACAGAGACCTCACTGACTGACAGACTAGACTGCAACTCTTTGCAAGTTGCGACTGTCACATGTAGAAAGCCTCTGCTAAAGGCTCACAAAGAGACCTCTGTATGAACTTGGAACACAGACATGTCAAAAAGTTTGGGCACGGTGGGTATGTGGGCTCAGTCATTAGCTGGCTTCCCTCAGAAATTGTATGGCAGGCTGAGCCCCGGTGGCGTAGTGGTTGTGCGCGGGACTGCGGCCCACTGGGTTGGAGGTTCAAATCAAGCAGCAAGGCTGGGCCTCCCACCCCCACCAACAGAGGGCAGTGATGCCCAAAAAACACGACAAAACAAAAACAAAAAACAAAAAAAGAAATTGTATGGCACTGCTTATACACCTCTGATTGGGGAGCATAGTTTTCCCAAGATGAGCCAGGTAAAGACTTAGTAATTGCCTCTAGTTGACCCTGAAAGTTAACATACAGGTTTATCACCCAGATTCAGAAAGGGAAGGTAATGTGACTGGAGTGGGGACTGTGGGTATGTGGCCACTTGTTCATGCAGCTTACTTGTACCTTCATGTCCTGCTCTGGCCTGATCTCATATGTACCACTTCCATTTAACAATGGAGTGTTGCTGTGCACGTCCAATTTTATGACTCTGTAAGTCAGACAATATCCAGTTCATGATGGGTAGTTCAAGCCTTATGGTGACTTGGTGGCCCATGGTGAGGCATTCAGTCTCCACCAAGGCCCAGTAACAGGCCAACAGCTGTTTTTCAAAAGGGAAGTAGTTGTCTGGAGAGAATGGCGGGACTTTACTCCAAAATCTCAATGGTCTACGCTGTGATTCAGCAATAAGGGTCTGCAAAGACTACACACTGCATCTTTATCAACAACGGACACCTCTAGCACCATTGGGTCAGCTGAATCATATGGTCCCAGTGGCAAAGCAGCTTGCACAGCAGCCTGAACCTGTTGCAGACCCTTTTCTTGTTCCAGACCCCACTCAAAATTGGAGGCCTTTCATGTCACTTGATAAATAGGTCGAAGTAGTCTATCCAAATGAGGGATATGTTGCCTCCAAAATCCGAAGAGGCACATTAGGTGTTGTGCCTCCTGTTTCGTTGTTGAGGGAGCCAGATGCAATAGCTTATTCTTTACTTTAGTAGGAATATCTCGACATGCTCCACACCACTGGACCCCTAGGAATTTTACCGAGGTGAAAGGTACTTGAATATTTGTTAGATTAATTTCCCAACCTCTTATACGCAGATGCTGTACTAATGAATCTAAAGTTTTTGATACATCCTCCTTAGTGGGTCCAATCAGCATGTCATCAATATAATGGACTAGTGTGACATTTTTTGGAATAGATAGGCGGTCGAGTGCCTTTGAACTAAATTATGGCACAGGGCGGAAGAGTTGATGTACCCGTAGGGGAGAGTTGTGAAAGTATACTGTTGCTCCTGCCAGCTGAAGAAAAACTCGATACCTTTGAGATTGGTATCGAGAATAAGGCATTGGCCAGATCAATAGCTGCATACCAAGTACCAGGAGAAGTATCAATTTGCTCAAGCAATGAGACCACATATGGAACTGCAGTTGCAATTGGAGTCACCACCTGGTTAAGCTTACGATAATCCACTGTCATTCTCCAGCATCCATCTGTCTTCTTTATAGGCCAAATGGGTGAGTTAAATGGTAGGAATCACCACCCTTGCATCTTTCAAGTCTTTGATGGTGGCACTGATCTCTGCAATTCCTCCAGGAATGCAGTATTGCTTTTGGTTTACTATTTTCCTAGGCAATGGCAATTCTAATGGTTTCCATTTGGCCTTTCCCACTATGATAGCCCTTATTCCACATTCCAGGGATCCAATATGGGGGTTCTACCAGTTACTAAGTATGTCTATTCCAATAATGCATTCTGGACTGGGGGAATAACCACAGGATGGGTTCGGGGACCTATCGGACCCACAGTGAGGAGTACCTGAGCTAAAACTCCATTAATAATTGACCTCCATAAGCCCCCACTCTGACTGGCGGGCCTTTGAAATACCTTGTGTCCCCTGGAATTAGTGTCATTTCAGAGCCAGTGTCCAGTAATCCCTGAAAAGTTTGATTATTTCCTTTCCCCCAAGGAACAGTCACTCTTGTGAAAGGCCACAGGTCCCTTTGGGGAAGGCTAGAAGAAAGACTAAGAGCATAAACCTTCGGTGATGTAGCAGGGTCCTCCTTCCAAGGGACCCGGCTTTCCCCTCATTCAAGGGGTTGTGGGTCTGTAAACTGGCTCGGGTCTGGGAATTGGTTGATTGATCGTGACTGCCTATCCTGCTGTTCACCTGATGCAGCATTCTTCTGCCTGTATGGGTCACATAAATATTTAGTAGGTTTCCCATGTATTTCACTTCTAGGGACACCATGACTAAGTAGCCAAAGCCATAAGTCCACATGAGACAGGCTGCTTTGATTACTATGAAAGCCTTGTTGTCTATTATAACCATGTCCACCCTGTCTCTGTTGATTCACTGCTGACACTTGCCCTCTGTCACCACAGAGTCCAATCAACCCCATTGTGGGCAAATGTCAGAGTTCACTTAAGGCAGTTCCCACAATTAATCCTGGTGCACACAACATAGCAATTATAGGAGTCTTCAAAGATGCTGGGGCCCACCTCACAAACTTATTCCTTATGGTTGTGGTGAGGAATATGTCCTCAGGACACCTCCTTTTGGGGTCTATGGGAGTATCCTGATAGATCCATTCTACCATACCAATTTCCCTCAGCTTTTAGATGCCTTCTTCTACAGTGTACCAAGGTAGGTCAGGCACCTCAAGTTGGTCTAATCTAGGCCATCTGGCAGTCCATGCCTCAGTGAACCAGCCAAATAAGGAATTGGTTCCTCTCTTAGCCTCTCTCACTGAGACATTGAAAGAAGAGTCTGTGCTTAGGGGTCCCATATCCAGAAACTCAGACTGATCTGATATTACATTTCTTGTACCAGTACCCCACACCCTCAGTAACCATTCCCAGGGATACTCCCCAGGCTTTTGCTTGTACGTATTTGAAAGCTCGAGCAGTTCTTTGTGAGTATAGCGTGATTCTTCTTGAGTAATCACCTCGGCCTCACCCTTGGGAGCTTTCCTTACCTTAATTTTAGTTACAGGTCTAGCAGAAACTATCAATGGTGAGGGTGGTTCCTGGGAGTTCTCAGCACTATCTTGTAAGGCATCTCCCTCAGGCAATGATAGAGATGCTGCCCCACATAACGTTTCACCTCGAATAGTTTGGTTAATCTGCTCAGGTGTGGGTTGTTTTGTTGAGAGTGGATTACTATCTTTAGCTGGGAGGGGTGGATCTATTGACTGGGCTGGTTCAATTGTTTCTAGAGGTGGCACAATATTCTCTTCTTCTGGATCATCAGCCCATATATTCCCATCCCATATTTCAGGGTCCCAATTTTTTCCTATCAATGCCCTCACTTTGGCTTCAGACACTGCTCTAGATCTGCCATTCAGCTAACATTGTAATTCAGTCACTCATATAATGAGACTTTGGACCTGGTTCTCAGCAATGTCGGCTCTTTTACTACAGCCAAGAAGGCTCTCCTTTGTAGCACAGGCCAAAGCCTTCAAGTCCGTGAGTCAGCACTTGAGGCATGCTTCTGAGGCCTTGAGGCAATCCCCCTCCTTAATCACATAGTCCTTTGTAAGGAGAACCAGCCAACCAGCCTCCCTATACTTGACATTTTGACAAAACTGCTGGAAAATATCAAACATACGATCTCCTAGAGCCTCTACTTTAACCAGCACCCCATCCATTGGTCTACTTTAGGTATTAGCTTTGTTATTTCACACCATGGACTAGTAGGAGTGGCAAAATTACCCATGGCTTTAGGTCTAGAATTAGCATCACCAGTGCTCTTAAGAATAATCAGATTGGAGAACCAATCAAAGAAACCCATATTTATGATTTTATTCTCTAGAAGCACTCCTGGTACCACTTGTGTCAGGCAGGGTTCTCTTAGAGAAATAAAACCAGGACACTAGTAATTCTCTTGATATATTTATATAGAGAGAAGAGTATATAAGATAAGAAGGAAACAGTTAACTATCTATAAAGCAGTACAAATTGCTTGGTGCAACTCACTTGCGTGAGACAGCTAGTAGGCTGGCAGTCCTTGGAGTCTTGAGGGCCGCTGAGTAGTCCTCTGTAGAGCAATTCAGGCTATCTGGTCACAGGCAGCAAACAGCAAAACAGGTCGCCAACAGTGAGCCAAATGACAGAGTCCAACAGTGCCCAGTTCAAGAGATGTATATCCCAGGAGCGTGGCGAAGTAGGGCTTGAAGGAAGCTCAACTCACAGCTCCACAGTCCACGATTAGGTGTCCCAAGGGTAGTGTTGCTTGGAGGTCGAGGCACAGGACGAACAAAGCAGCTCTCTGGTCCGAAGATCCAAGAGCAAGAGAGCAAGGGCAGAGCTTGCCAAGCCTTTTCTATTGATCGCATGTGTTCATTGGCCGTGTCATCACAACAGACCTACCTATTGTCTTTGACCATGTTGACACCACAAGCTTACTATAACATCAACATTTTCATCCATTTGGGAAAATGACAGACATCCAGAACAAGACTTGTCATCAATTGGCATTTCACTGTTTTGAAACCAGACAGCCACTCGCACACTTGAGTTTTTCCCAAAGCACTGTCCTTGTAAGCTGTATTCAACATCACAACTATTTTGGGGGAGGGGGGCATCACTGCTCTCCGGTGGTGGGAGGAGGAGGCCCAGCCCCACTGCTGGAATTGAACCTCCGTCCCAGTGGGCCGCAGTCCCGTGCACAACCACTACGCCACCGGGGCTCAGCCCTGATCACAACTATTTCTATGGCAATTTCCTGAGCAGAAAACAAAATTTCACAGCTCCACACTCTTTTCTTAAGTCAAGTATAACAAAAAACAAGGTTCGAACAAAACTGTTTTTATGAAAAAATTCGCTGTGACCAGAGATAACCTTTCCAGGTGACGTCACTAGGTATACTAACTCAGAGTGAGTTGCTAGATACTTCCCTAGTGGGAAAAATGTGTACCACAAAATATCCACTCTTCCCAGTGCAATTCCGGATTTTGGGGGGTATCGCCACATATGGGACTGTTACGAGTCAGAGGGACTAGATGGCAGGCACTTGTGCTTCTTTGTTGTTTTATGGTTATAAGAGCCAGAGTATACTCAGGTATACTCAGAAAAGTGTTGCTCCCTTTTCATCCCTACCACCAAATCCCCACTCTTTCTTTCTTTCAACAACATTCCCATCATTATGTATCACATCTCACTTATTAATATTGCATGTGCAGGCTCAGGGTGAAAATGTTGGCCTATGGGGTTAGGCATAGATTCTGGGTTCCTATGATTTTAAGCTATAGTTCCCTTCTTCAGTGAATGTCTCTGAAATCCTGACTGAAAATGTTCCTCATTTCTGGATTCCCTGGCTCTGGCCTATGTGTCTGGGATTTTAATCGACTCTTGGTTGTAGTTATCCAGTTATCACTTGGTGTAGTTATCCAGAAAAGGAAGAATTTCTTGAGTTTGTGTAGTTTAAATTTCAGAATGGTAAAATTTGTCCTATACCTCAATGTGGCCAATGTAATCACTTCCCCTAGAGTCTACCACTAATCTGTCAATTCTGTCAAACCGTGGTGTCTTACATGTGATTGTGAGGCTAGAAGCTATGCCATTGGTCATTCAAACACCATCTGAATCATTCATGGTGGATAGCTTTCAGTGAGGACGAACGTGTTGGCAATCACAATTAGCCAATGAAACCCTATGGATCGCATCAGCATCCTGTCCGATGTCATGCTCGAAATGAGTCATTGATTGTGAAGCTAGCGCACGATCAAGCAACATTCTATTGTATTGGGGGTTGCTATGAGGTGGGGTGACAGAATGGCAACTGACGACAACAGCAACAATGAAATCTTTCTAGAGTTATTGCTGTAACAACAGTAACAATTCAATAAATTGGTTATCTAACTTAAAGATTGAATTCAAAGTGTTCTTTAAATACTGTTCAGTGGTGTGACCACTGAGTAAGTTCCTATTCCTATCCCCTCCATGGGAATGTGGAAGTGCCTCCTAGAGTTTCATAAATTGCAATCATTCTTCAAGTAGATGTTCAGGTCTTTTCTGCCATGAAGTACCTACGAAGATTTGAGCCAGAAACTTTTAGTTCCCTGCTATGTACTTAACCAATGCACCACCAGGTTAGGAAACCTAGGTGTATGTAGGTGTAAACAGTATGATAAACTTATCAAACTGTACTACTAATCATAAATTGATCTTTCAAGTCCACCAAGAAATGCCTCAGAAGAAAGACCTAGCAATCTGCTTCAGAAAGATCACAGCCTTAAACACCCAATAAAGAACAATGAAAATAACAAAAAAATAACATTTCTGTTCTTCTATTCTGCAACACATGAGGTTGCAATGAATCAGGATTAACTCACAGTAACCGGCTTTTTATTTGATTTTAATATGCTCAATCAGGAAAAAGGACAGTCAAAATGCTCCTTAGAGGCAAGCATGGCAAGACTTCATCTCACATACTCATGATGTCAAGCGAATCCCATCCCTGGAGAAAAGCATCACGCTTGGTAGAGGGACAGTGAAAAAGGAGGAAGACCTTTGGCAAGAGAGATCAACATAGTATCTGAAACAACAGGCTCAAACATAAGAACAATTGTAAGGAGGGTACAGGACTGGTCAGTGTTTTATTGTGTTATATACAGGGTCACTATGTGTCAGAACTGACTCAATGGCAGCTAAAAACAACAATTTATTGCACATGCCACTTTGTATTCCAATAAAGCAGTTTTAAACAAGAATGTGAGAGGTAGTGACTGTTTCTCAAGTGATGGCTGATCATGCCAGAAATACATGAGAGGAAGAATGAGTTATTGGACATAAGACAGGTAGATTATTTTTCTGGTCTCAATTGCAGTGGTTTAACTTGAGGAAAATAACACCATATTTCACTTCCTGGGTTTCCTCATTCCGTACACAAATTTGGTAATATAGCTATGATTTGTGAACACTGAAACTAAACACTGCCATTGAGTCCATTTGACTCATAGGGACCCTAGAGACAAAGTAGAACTGCTGCTGTGAGTTTCCATCTTTCTCCCATGGAGAGCTGGGGTTTTTGAACTACTGATCTTGCTGTTAGCAGCCCAAAACATAACACAACAAGCCACCAAGGCTTCTCTTGAATGTGAAGGTCATACTAAAGACAAAAGAGAAAGACAAGGCTTTTTACTCCCATAAATAGTCTCAGTGGCTCCATGTGAAGAACGGAAACTTGAGAGCTGTTGGCATCCTTCAAAGCATCCACTGACCTTGGAGCCACATGACTTGCACCCACTGGCCAGTGATCTTTCTGCTTCCCATCTGAAGGTGGACTTATGGACTAGCATTGGGCTTATGGACAGACTTATGACTTCCTGATATATCAATTACTTCTTGATAAAAACCTTTCTTTTTTAATATAGATTTTATTGGGAGCTCTTACAGCTCTTATAACAGCCAATACATCATTTGTATTAAGCACATTTGTACACATGTTGCTATACTCACTTTCAAATATTTTCTACTTGAGTTCTTGGTATAAGCTCCTCTTTCCCCCTTTCCTCTAGTTCTTTTTTAAAAATTTTAGTTCCCCTACTCCCCCATGAACCCCTAATAACTTACAAGCTTATTACCTTTTCATATTGTACACCGTCCAATGTGTCACTTCACACACACACACACACACACACACACACACACACACACACACACCGTTGTCTGCACCCCAGAGAGGAGGTCATATGTAGATCCCTGAAATTAGTTCCCCCTTTCTACTCCACCATCCCTCCACCCTCCAAGTATCCCCACTGCCCCCACTAGTCCTGAGGGATCATCTACCCTAAATTCCCCATGTTTCCGACTCCAGTGTATATCCCATGGTCTAGCCAAATTTGCCCAGTAGAATTTGGATCATGATAGTCAGTGGGAGGAAGCATTTGAGAAACAGAGGAAAGCTGCACATTTCATCGTTACTACACTGCACCTTGACTGGCTCACTGCAACCCCTCGTTAAGGGGATATCACTTCATTTATTGATGGGCTTTTGGTCCCTAATCTGCACTCTCCCTCATTTATAATGATATAATTTTTAGTTCTTTGATGCTTGATACCGAATCCCTTTGACACCTCATGATCACACAGGCTGGTGTGCTTCTTCCATGTGGGCTTGCTTCTGAGCTGGATGGCTGCTTCTTTACTTTCAAGCCTTTAAGACCCCAGACACCACATCTTTTGATAGCCGGGCACCATCAGCTTCTTCACCACCTTTGCTTATGCACATATTTGTTGTCAGCAATCACATCAGGAAAGTGAGCATATGATGTTATGATTATTAGTTCTTGAAACCTGATAATTGATCCCTTTGACACCTTTTGGTCCCACAAGCTGGTGTGCTTCTTCCATGTGGGCTTTATTGCTTCTGAGCTGGATGACTGCTTGTTTACTTTCAAGCCTTTAAGGCCCTAGAAGCTCCATCTTTTGATTGCCAGGCACCATCAGCTTTCTTCACCACATTTGTTTATGCACACATTTGTTTTCAGTGATTATGTCAGGGAGGTGCACATCATGGAATGCCAATTTAATAGAACAAAATGTTCTTGCACTGAGGAAGTATTTGAGTGGAGGTCCAATGCCCATCTGCAGTCCTACTACTGTTTACCCTATAAGTATATGAATATTTATCTATTTCCCTATCATCATATATAAATATATGCACCTATGTACATGCCTGTATTTTAGCCTCTATAAATGTCCCTTACTCTCCAGTTCTTTCTTCTATTTCCCTATACCTCCTCCCATCCCACCATCACACTCAACCTCCATTTGGGTTTCAATATTTTCTCTCTATTACATTAGTCTTTATCAATCCTTGTCGCACCTCCCAAACCTACCCCACCACCGACCTTGAACCACCCACTACCCTCCCCCCATCTCCAGAGCAGCCAACACCCGCCCCCATGTCCACCCCGGAACCATCAGTCCCATCATCTCCACCTCCAGACGACTCATCCAGCCCACCCCATCCAGATAGAAAACAACATGCACAAAAAAAGGCATCCCAAAATGAAGCAACCAAAGAAAACAAAACAATGACAACATCAACAACAACAAAAAAACCAATGTCCAACATATATACCTAAGTGCGAAAATACAAAGATAATAACAATACAAAAGCCTGCAAATAGTTTAAGATCTGTTCGTTGACCTTAAACGAATTAGTGTCTCCTGGTTGAGTCGGATGGGGTGCCACATCCTGGCCCCAAAGTATATCCTTGGTGCTCTGTCTGGAGCTCCATGTTCTGTTGCACACCCTTAGCTTTTTGCCATGGTGTGGTTGGGCCAGACAGGGTATAATCCTGACTCTGTTTCTCCATTGGTGACCCTGAAAGACTTGGGTCAGCGAGGATAACTGTATTTCATATTGGGGGTGGCCATATGGTCCCCTCTCTGTATCGGCTATTCTGAGTGGGAATATCGTCCTGAAGGCTCAGTGGGCCAGGATGTACCCCATTCAATCTTCCTCCCACTTCATTTGTTCTCATGTGCTCTGGTCAGGCATATCTCTCTCCCCAAGCTGCAGCTTCAGTGCTGACCTCTAAGGCAAAGTCCTCCTGGGGGAGAGGCTGGTGTCCCTGTAGTTGCGATTGGGGTTGTGCTCTCAGACCCCTCCACTGGTTCTCTGCTCCATTGTGTCATGCTGCATTCACATCTGGGTACACCGGATTTAAGTTTGGTCCCTCTTTTCCTGGGGAGATATAAAAAATACATTCCTCTTGGGTGGGTTAGTACCCCATTCTCTCTCTACATAACATCATCTGACACCCCTCTCCCGGCGCCCCACCCTAGTTGGCTACCATATGTAGCCCTGGATTTGGTCTGGCCCCTGCCATACTACTTGGACCTCCCCCCAGGATTTTCTGTATATTGTAGATTTTTCCCGATGCCCCTTTTGCATTTTTTAATTATCACTAAGCTTACCTCAGTGGATTCATATTGTACATATCCTTTTGCGCTTGGCTAACTTCACTTAGCATAATTTTCTCCAGTTCTTCCCATGTAGATGTGCTTCATGTGTTCATAACTACTTTTCAACAATGCATAGTACTCCATTGTATGTATGTACCACAGTTTTTTTTTTGTTTTTTTTTTGTTTTGTTTTTTTGGCATCACTGCTCTCCGGTGGTGGGAGTGGGAGGCCCAGCCCCACTGCTGGAATTGAACCTCCGTCCCAGTGGGCCGCAGTCCCGCGCACAACAACTACGCCACCGGGGCTCAGCCCTGTACCACAGTTTTTTAACCCATTCATCAGTTGATGGAAATTTGGACTGCTTCCAACTCCTTGCGATTGTGAACCATGGTGCGATGAACATTGGAGCACAGATGTCTGGTCGTGGTTTGTTGCTTGCCTCTTCTGGGTATATGCCCAGTAGGGGGATTGTTGAGTCATATGGTAGCTGAATTTCCATCTGTTTTAGATATCTCCAAACTGATTTTTGTAGTGGCTGTCCACTACTGTCCACTGCTGTCCACCAGCAGTGGATAAGAGTCCATATCTCCCCACAGCCTCTCCAACACTTGTTGCTTTCTCATTTTTTTGAATTGGGCTATCCTTGAGGGTGTTAGATGGTATCTCATTGTTGTTTTGATTTGCATTTCTCTTATGGCTAATGGTCGGGAACATTTTCTCATATATTTATTGGCCATTCTGATTTCTGCCTTTCTTATACATAGAAAGGGGGAAAGAGGTAATCTCAAAACCCACAGATGCAATTATACTCTGTCCTATCACGTCACTCTGAGTAAGAACCGACTCAATGGCATTGAGTTTGGGACTAAAGAAGGGGGACAAACCCTCCAGGATTGTCAAGGTATAGAATTTTTCTCCATGAGTGATTCTGGAAGCATGAAGGACCTTACCTTACAGGTACTGAAATACTTGTCACATGGGGGTCATGAATTCTAGACCAGCTAGTCTAGCAATCTTATTAGTATTACTGATGAGTACAGTATACTAATGAATATAGTATTTCTCTGAAAAAGAAGAAAAGAAGACTGCTGTGCAAGTGGTTCCCCTCCCCCCATACACACACACACACACACAAACTGGAATTGTGCTGGGCAGAGTGGAGTTTTCATAGTACATGTATAGTACATATTATTCCCACTAAGTGAACATTAAGCAACTTACTGATTTAGTGCACCCAGTGCCATCGCCTGGGAAGGTTCTCTCTGGTCATAGAGAATTTTTCATAAAAGCAGTTTTGCTCAAACTGGTTTTTGGGGTTTTTTTGTGATGGTCAATTTTAGAGAACAATTTGAGACAGTGGAATTTTGTTTCCTGCTCAGGAAAAATGCTGCAGAAACTGTTGTGATGTTGAACATAGCTTACAAGGACAGCACTATGAGAACAATTCAAGTGTACAAGTGGTTTTCTCATTTCAAAAACAGTGAAATGTCGATTGATGATAAACCACATTCTGGATGTCTGCCAACTTCCCAAACAGATGAGAATGTCAGCCTGTAGTTTTTACTTTGAGGTACTGAAAGGATTGTGTACAACAAAGAAGACCTGGTTTGTGTGGCAGGAAAGGAACTGGTTTTGCCACCATGACAAGGCACCAGCTCATGCAGCCATTGGAGTATGCCAGCTTTTGGCAAAAAACCCAGCATGCCTCTTTTGCCCCATCAACCTGACTCACCTGACCTTGCTCCATGCAACTTCTTTTTGTGTCCTCAAATGAAGAGGGGCATGAAAGGCAGCAATTTGACGACATAGAAGAGGTGAAGAAAAAAACGAGAGAGGTGCTGTCGGCCATCCAAACAGATCAGTTTGAAAAATGTTTCTAAGAATGGAATTAGGCTGAGCCACGGAGGCGTAGTGGTTGCGTGCAGGACTGTGGCCCACAGGGTTGGCGGTTCAAATCCAGGAGCAGCTCTCCAGGAGCAAGGCTGGGCCTCCTACTCCCACCAAGGGGCAGTGATGCCCACACACACAAAAAAAAAAGTTAAAAAAGAATAGGATTGCTGAGATAAATATGGCAAGTTATTAAGAATGAGTAATAAAAAGAATGAAATTGCAGATTTGACAATTATATTCAGTGTAATGGATAGTACTTTGAAGGTGATCAGGTTGTTTGATAAAAAAAATTTTAAATAAAAATAAATTTTTAAAATTAAATACATAGGGCTGAGCCCCGGTGGCATAGTGGTTGTGCACGGGACTGCGGTCCACTGGGATGGAGGTTCGATTCCAGCTCCACGGAGCAAAGGCTGGGCCTCCTACTCCCACCACCTGAGGGCAGTGATGCCCCCCCCAAAAAAAATTTAAAACAAACCAAAAAAATTAAGTACATAGCTTTAAAAAAATGGGTATTTGGGTGGGGTGGGGGGCAGGCACCCTTGTACAGTAAAAACACACAAGCATATATCAAAAGGCATGGAGAAGTTAAAAATCAGACTCATAAGTTTTAAATTTTAAGGTTATGATGGATAGAGGTCTGAGAAAGTTGGAGATTGATGGGAAGAATTTAAGATGGCAGTTAGATGACGTGAATATGCCGTACACTAAAATTAAGCAACGTATGCAATGGGCAGGCAAGAAGGTTGAACAGCAGAGGGGGGTTGGATTGCGTGCAGAATAGCCTCATGAACGTGGAGCAGCCAATCCCAGTAGAGGGGAAGCCCAAACTTAAAGGCCAGAAACGTTGTTTCCACCCCAACGGGCCTAGGCTTCCATTTCCTTGAAACGTGGACTCATAGACCCCACCCCCTTCTGGCTTCTGGTTGGCCAGTTCAAGTTTGCCCACTGCTCTGATTGGCTGGCTGCATTAAACCGGAGCCTGGAGCATTTCTTCGTAGCCGCTTCGACTCTGTGGTAAATTGGAGGTAAGTTCGCTCTGAGAGCCGGGCACTGTTTTCCTCGATGTCTCTGGCATTTTCCAGACCCTTCAAGTGGAGAGGCGTCTACATTACGCGCGCGTTGTGTGTGTGTGTGTATTGTAAAGACCTCAAGGGCTGAAACTACTCATCTTTGTCCTAGCCAAAAAGACAAGCCGAGTTGTCCTCAAGGGGATTCCCACCGTGTAACTGAGTAGGCCAAAGGAAGAACTGGCCGCCCTGAGGCGGGGGGGAGGAGGTCGGTTCCGAGGCCAACTTTCAGACAAACTGTAGCCCAACGCGGAGGCCCCAGGGCTCTGTCTTCGCTCCATAGGCCTCCCTAACGACTCTTCCCAAGGCTACGGACTCTTGAGGAAGAGACTGTTCAGCCTTATCTGCGGTCTCTTCCGAAGAGACCACTTACTACCAAATTCGCAGCCATCTTGTCAAGGTTCACTCTTAGCGACCCCCGTGGAGCTGGATAGAACTTCCCCCTCACCC
>PVJH01042959.1:0-13899 GCA_004026705.1 Nesogale talazaci | reverse complement strand
GGAGACTGCCTGTGCTACTCCACTGTGCGAGGGCCAGTGTCGTCCAGGTCGCCTATGGGCCTAGCTGTGGTCTTGTGACTCAACAAATACCACTGGTCTCAGTTCAGATGACCCCACCCCCAGCCTAGCCCCCAGACGGCCTGCTTTTTAACAATTTAGCAGCGTCTGGTGGTGTTTTAAAATTAAAATAAATATATAGCAATACTATTTGTGTGTTCTATGAAAAATTTTGTTGCTCCATAGAGACCAACTTTTTAATCAAGAACACACACACACACACACACACACACACACACGCCCCACCCCTGGTCAATGGTGTCCCGCTTAAAATCTGGTCACTTTATGCTTGGGGCAGTGGCAGGGCTCCCGGGTCTGTCTGGGGAAGGAGACACGGAAGCATCTCACACACACACACACACACACACACACACACGGCTTCCAGTTCTGTCCCGGGAAGGAGACACGGAAGCCCTTCCCCCCCCCAGGGTCACCAGCCAAGTACTTCACATGAACGGGCTCTGCAGGCTGTACCCTGGGCTGGAGTCTCAGCCGGGGATTTGAGAGCATTAGCGGGGGGAGGAAATTAAGCCCAGGGTGGGAGCTGCAGGGCAGTAGGCTGAGCCCCAGGACAATGACCTGGAGCAAAAGGAAGAGGATGTCTTTGGGCTTCTCAGAGACAGATAGTGAGAAGGGAAAGGGCAAACTCACAGAGTTCCGTACTCTGGAGCATTCAGTGCTGAGCAGACCTCCAGCCCAGGACTTTCCCAGGCCTGGAGCTGCTTCCCTCCCACCCCAGAGGCCTGGCTTCCCCCTCAGTGGCCTCTCTCATCTCAACACCCCCACCCTTCCCAGGAACCTCTGGTGCAGTCTAGTCAAACAAGTCTGTGAAAAAGCCAAGGTGTAAACTCCTGCTGAGCCTGGCTACTCCAGGAAGAGGGGGCTGGTGGGGTCGGGGGGAGAGGGGAGTGCCTGGGCAGAGAGCAGGGCAAGGGGCCCAGAGAACAGGACCTGATGACCATAAAGTCATTCAGCAAGCCTGATGGCACACAGGCCCAGGCTGGTTCAAATGTCAGTCCTGCCACCACCTGGAAACCAGGTGACCTTAAATGAACACATTTCTTAATCTAATTAACCTCAGTTTCATCGTTTGCAAAAACGAGAACAGTAATTGCCTTAGAGAATTCAGATTCTGAAATTAGGAAGGAGCTGTGCATGGTACACAGTAAGTGCTCTTGTGTTATTATTATTGTTTTCCAATAGTCAGATTCCCCCTAGGATGGATCCGGGCCTCTGGTCTGCCCGGAACATAGGCCTCTCTCCTTGGTCCAAGTGAGGGCAAGTCTACGATTTTCCTGCGCCAGCTGTGAACCGCACGGTCAGCAGTTTGAAACCACCAGCTGCTTTGTGAGAGAAAGAGAAAGATGAGACTTTCTACTCCTGTAATGATGGAGCATCTCAGAGACCCAATGGGGCAGTTTTGCTCTGTTCTAAAGGGTCTCTGTAAGAAGGGACTCGAACACACACACACACACACACACACACACACACACACAGATAGAGAGAGAGAGAGAGAGAGAGAGAGAGAGAGAGAGAGAGAGAGAGAGAGAGAGAGAAAAGGAACACTGGTAGATCCAGGATTGCCTGTGTGACTGCTAACCAAGTCTGGCAGTTTGAAGCCGCCCAGCAGTTCCTCATCCTTCGGGAACAAAAACCTGGCGACCTGCCCCTTTGGAGAGGATAGTCCCTCTCAGTCGGCCAAGGTCAATCGAAAGGAACTTGCAGGCAGCAGCCAACAGTGGCTCCTCCCGTGTCTGGTGAGTGGGTAAGAGGTTAAGTGTTACCCCGTCAGTAAAGGGTTGGACCCACTGTTAAAGAAGCCTCTGGGGAAACGCCTGACACCGTGAGTGAGGGACAGGTGGGTCTCTGTTGTCCCTCGGGCCTCCCAGCAGTAGGAGGGAGCAGAGAGAGACCAGGGCAGCGTCTGCCCATTCTCGGTGTCACGGGTCTGAGAAGGCTTGGTCTGAGGCCTGCTGACAACTCTCCTTTTTGAATGTCCTGTCTGGAATCCACTTCCTTCAGCCTGGGGCCAAGAGCCTGAAGGTAGGCGAAGTGTTCTCCCTTTCCCCCTCCCCTCCCACCTCAGCTTCAGAGCCTCCTCTGCTGTCCAGTTAAAGCTCCCTTCTATGGAGCTGGGAGAAGTCTCCCGGTTCCCAGCACATAGTAGGTGCTCAGTAAATGTTGACGGGATTGACTTGCACACAGACTATAAGGATGATGGGAGGAAGGGGGGTTTCTGTGCTCTCTGCAGGGAGCCCGTGGGTGGGCACCACCCTTTGGATCAAGTGCCAGGAGTTGGTGGGGGCTCCACCCTGCTGGGTGCACCTGCTGCTGAAACTTGGCAGCCATGCTGGATTCCACCCTGCCGCTCACCCGAGGCCCCTCCTGCTCACGCTGCCTCTGCTGAACGCCCCCGACTGTCCCGCCTTCCCTCTGTCCTCCTATAGCCAGTTGCTGTCCAGCCACTCTGACTCCTGGCGACCCTCGTGTGTCAGAGGAGGGCTGTGTCCCTCAGGGTTTTCAATGGCTGCTTTTTCAGAACAAGATCGCCAGGCCTTTGTTCCAAGGCACGCTGGGTGGGCTCGAACCTCTAACGTTTGGTGAGCCACTCAGCACCTTGGCCTGTTCTAGGCCAGCAGGATCCATTGTCCTCATAACGGAGCCCACCCCAGCGACCCTGCCGGCTTCCAGATGCCGCACGGACCATGCGCAGTGAACAACCCTCGCCCTGCTCACACTCTGCCCTCGGCTCCCCTGGCCCATAGGATTAAGCTCAACCTCTTGAAATAGACATAGAAGCCCATGAGGTCCCCTCCCCCCCCCACACACACACTTCCTTTTCTTATTATTATTTCCCCCAGAGGAGGGGCTGAGAAAAGAGGAAGACCCCAGAGGAGATGGACGACACAGTGGCGCCCACCACGGGCTCAGGCACAGGCACACCTGGGGAGGAGGACGTAGGCCCAACCGGGCAGTGCCGGGTGCTGCTGTGGTACCCAGGGTCACTGTGAGCTGGTGGCAACTCAACAGCACCTACAACTGCAGCCATGCCACCCCCCTCCCACTGGGCACATCACCACTACCACATGCTCCTGGTTCGGAGGCCCAGGGTGTTAGACAGGGGGCACAGCTTTAGGGTTCCCCTCCAATCTGCACTGGGAGCCCTGGCGGCCTCCCGGTTACTCCCTGCGCTCCTCACCACAAGGTCAGCCGTTCGAGACCACCAGCCACTTCCTGGGGAAACTCCGGACTCTCTCCTCCCGCAAAGAGCTCCAGTCTCAGAAACCCAAAGGGGCCGTTCCACCCTGCCCTGTGGGGTCCCTGTGAATCGGCACCGGCTCGCTGGCAGTGAGTGACAGAGCGAGAGTCTGCCCAGGTTTGACAGCCGGAGGGCACCTGCCTGCTTGGGGTTCGCTTCCTGGGGCCCAGCCCGTGGGGGCACACATGCCGTGAGCCGGGAAGTGCAGAGGGGTCTTCAGCCTCCAGTGCAGTGGGGCTCTGCCTGTCCTTCTGAGATGGCTGCCTGGGGGCACCACTGCTGGGGGCCCCCCCAAGGTGGGAGTGTGGGAGGGAGGCGGGGCCCTTCCCAGGCGCTGACTGCTCTCCTCGGGCCTGTGGCCGTGCGTGCCACCGTCGTGTCCTACCCCGCGTCCGTGCCCAGTGACCACCGGGAAGTCAGGAGGCAGTTGCGGTGGCCCCAGCTGGGCCCAGCAGAGAAGCACACGCTGTCTGCTCGGATGCCCCCTCAGCCACCATCCCAGGAGCTCCAAGCCGCTCATCTCAACGTCCCGGTTCCTTGAGTGGCTCCTGTTTCCGGCCCTGACACTCTCGTTGACGTCACTAGTAGGACCCTCATTTTACAGGTGAGGAAACAGAGGCACGGAGGTGACATAACCCCCCCGAGTCACCCCGGCACTGCAGCCTGGTCTCTCTGGCTCCATGTGCCACCGGGTGCCAGGCATGCGAGGGGTGGGGCTGGCTCCCAGGGAGGTGGGGCAGGAATGGGGCCAAGGTCCCTGGCGCTGCCCTTCCTGGGAAGTACTGGGAAGTACTGGGAAGTGCAGGCTCCCTCGGGAGGCTCTTTTCAGAGCCCGGGGGCTGACCCAGGCGGGCGGGGTGGGGCCTGGGCACCGCTCATCCACCCCCCAGGATCC
This sequence comes from Nesogale talazaci, assembly GCA_004026705.1. Classification (NCBI taxonomy): domain Eukaryota; kingdom Metazoa; phylum Chordata; class Mammalia; order Afrosoricida; family Tenrecidae; genus Nesogale; species Nesogale talazaci. The sequence continues at coordinate 9,688 of PVJH01042959.1, read as the reverse complement.
GGCCAGCATGTGCAGTCCAGTGCCACAGCGTTGGCAGACCCAGTTCAGGGATCGGTTCCAGTAGGGAGGTGGGGGTGCGGCCCGGGTCTGGGGAAAGCTGAGGGTGCCGGTTGGATGTGCCATTCACGCTCAGAACACCAAACTCAGCTCATTGCCATGGAGTCAGAGCTGACTGACAGCGACCCCCCCGTGGGTTTCTGAGACTGTAACTGACAGATGGGATAGAAAGCCCTGTCTCCCGAGCAGTGACTGATTTCCCACTGCTGGCCATGTGGATCACAGCCCCACATATAACCGCTGCCCCTCCAGGGCTCCTTGAGGAGCTCACAGGGCTCCAGGCTTTCCTGGCAGCCCTGGGGCATATGCTCCTCCCAGGCAACTGGACGATGGAGGGGACCCCAGGGTCGGTTGTCTAGTAAGGAAAAAAGTAAGCCAGAGATTGATGCTTCCAGGCTTTAAAGGACTCCACCAGTGGGCACAGGGCACACCGTCAGCCGTGTGCTCTCTTCCTGGGTAAATCCATCTCAGCCCTGTCCACACATCCACTCATTCGCTCCTTCACTCATTCTTTTTTTTTTTTTAGTTTTTTTTTTTTTTAATTAGGCATCACTGCCCTCTGCTGGAGGGAGTAGGCGGCCCAGCCTTTCCTCCTGTGGAGCTGGAATTGAACCTCCATCCCAGTGGGCCCCAGTCCCGCGCACAACCACTACGCCACCGGGGCTCAGCCCACTCATTCTTTCATTCACCCAGCAAGTATTTCAGAGCCATGACGTACCAAGCATATCAGATCCATGTCATATCTCTGTCAGATATGCCTGACGGAGCTGACAGTCCTGGGCAGAACAGACTTTCCGGAGTTTTCTTGTGAACGAGCTCCGTCTTTCAGCATTCCATCTTGCAGCCGCCACATAGATTCTCTTGGCAAGCCCCGTCCTGTGTCGGGACAGTGTGACTGTGTTCAAGCTGTGGGGTGGCCCTGCCCGTCACGTCTCAACCCTGGGCCCTTCCATCCACCAGAGTCCAGCCAGTTGAGGGGAGGCTGGGGGGTCTGGCACTGCGTGCAGAATCCAGCCGCATCGGGCTGAGCCCTGGTGTTTGTGTGCGGGACCGAGGCCCACTGGGTTGGTGGTTCAAATCCAGCAACAGCTCTCCAGGAGCAAGGCTGGGCCTCCTACTCCTACCAGAGGGCAGTGATGCCCCCCCCCACCCCAAGAAAGAATCCAGTCGCATCTTGTCATTTCTCCAAGGCCACATGCAGCCCCTGGGAGGGTCCTCTGTCCTCTGCTTTCAGGCCCACCCCGGAGTCCCTGTAATTAGACATGTGGACTTTGTTAGATTATATTCTCTGTGGCAATATCCATTTCTTTCTCCCATGAGAGGAGAGCCTCTTGAACAGGCTGTGCATGCCCCAGCCTTGCCCAAGGGCTCACGCACAGTCTGTGGGGCACACGGTTGTCAGTCACTTGTACAACGGCCCCTATGCAGTTCTCTCCACTGTCCTTCTCCCTGAGAGAGGCATCCTGCCCAAGAGGGGTGGAATTACATTGCAGAGAGCAATTTGACCTTTGTTCTGAGTCCTTTTGAGAGAGCTGTCGCAACACCTGAGCCTGATGAATGGGGGCTGATCAGATCCAGCATGCTTGGTGGTTGGTCTAAAGCCACAGGGGCATGAGGTCATGTCGTCCGGCCGGTGATCGCTCTGAGCGCCCAGGTTCCCTGCAGCTTCCTGTTTGCTAGGCGCCAGCATCTGCTCTGGAAGGTGCCACATGCTCTTGGGACGTGGGAGCTCCACCTTGGGATGCCCTCCCCCCACACACACACCTCCAGCCCTGGCCAGGTGCCTCCCCTCACTGGTATCTGTGGGAGGAGGGAACGGGAAGAGTGTGTATACAGATGAATCCTTTGGTTGCATATATTAAAGAACCTGCCAGGCCAGATTTCTGGGGTGGAAGGAGGCCTTCACTCTTGTGGGTTGGAGGTGAGCCTCAATCACATTCTCATAATTAATATTGCTCCCCATTATATCCTTAGTTACCTCTTAGAAGCACATGGCTGGTTGCTTGTAGCCGGCAGTTTCCCCCCGCCCCCCATGATTTTATTGGGGCTCTTACAGCTCTTATAACATTCAATGCATCATTTGTATCAGGCATATTTGTACACATGTTGCCATATTCATTTCCAAATATTTTCTACTTGAGCTCCTGGTATAAGCTCCTCTTTTCCCCTCCCTTTTTTTATGAATCATTTTATTGGATCCATACATACATCAATTGTGTGCAGGCCACATTTGCACACTTGTTGCCATCATCACTCTCGAAACATCCTCCCTCCACTGAGGCCCCCCAGTATGGCAGTTTTAACTAGAGGGCAGACACGTGCTATTGCTCCCTAGGTTCTGAGGACAGCCCTTCCCCCTTCCCTGCCCAGGTCACTGGTGTTAGATTACTCCTCCAATATACTGAGGGACCTTTAGGGTTAGGGTACAGCCCCCTTTGCTGTGCATGTGGTTACCTGTAATTAGGGGGCTTGCATGCCCCCCTGCATGTATAGACGCCTCTGTTGGAAATATATTCTCTCTGTGTGTGCGGATCAGGCTCCTGAAGTCATGTTGGGCCCCGAGGTGAGCAATTGCATGCTTTATCTTGTCTGATGCCTCCTTCCTTTTACTCCTCAATGACACATTCCGTCCTTGTCAGGGCTGGTACTCCGCAGGTATCCTCTTTGTTGTTTTTGCCGGTGTGCTGTCTCCCATGAGTACACTGACGAGTCCCGTGGATTCTAGGCCCCAAAGAGACCGAGAGGACTGGCCAGTCAGAAGCAGAGCGAGTTATGTGGACTCTGGAGCTTGCCTTCGGTACCTGCTGACCCAGCCCTGGGTGTCTGGAGGTGAGGAGGACAAGAAGAACGCCTTAGGCAGCGGGCGTCTGAACTGGTCTGTGAAGAGAAGCTAAGATTCCTGTAGGTCACAGCTGGTGTGTGATGGAGGTTGTGTTACCCACCTCCCAGTATCCCCACTCCCCCCACCCTGGCACAATTCGGCAGCAGAGGGGGGCGATCTTGCTTTCCCTGGGCAGGTGGACACACTTCCCTTCCCTACCCCAATGCGATCTAAACTCAGGGCCACTGAGTCCATTCCAAGCCAGAGACCTTAGCAGGGCTTTCTGAGGACACTGTAGGTCTGTACGGCAACAGACGGCTTCATCTTGCCCAGCTCCAAGTCAAAGGTCACCGGGTTAGGCCAGGTTGTCTAGAGAAAAAGATCCAGTACATAGGAAAGAGCTTTCTATCAAGAAGTAATCTTGTTTCAAGAAGGCAGCCCAGCCCAGTCCAACTCCGGTCCCTGGACCCGAGGCTAGCAAGAGCCGTGTTGCGACTCGGCAGCGGCAGGCTGGAGATGCGGAGTTGAGAGAATCAAGGTTGGCAGAAATGTGACAGGATTCCATCAGCCCCCCCCTCCCCCCACTGGAGGCAGACACAGGGTCCCAGCAAGCAGGAAGCAGAGCGGGGGAAGGGTTCCCAGTGTCCCTCTTATAAATAAAAGGCCACACCTCTCAGGAGGCATCATCATCAGGTTGACAGGTTGCACTCCAGCCCCACACCAGGGCACGTTGACATGACACCTACCTGCCAAAGTCACCTTCTCGGAAGCTCCCCCAGCCCCTGGAAGGAGAGCCCTCTCTCTCTTTGACAAGGCCCCCTCTCATCTCAAGAAGCTGGGGTGAGCAGGCTAAGTGTCCCATGTTCTGTCCTTGGGGGGGTGGGAAAATAGGAGAGTCCTTTAAATGGGCCAGGGATCCCTGGGGGTCGTTCCGGGAAAGTACACGTTGGGATTGTCTTGGGGGAGCTCACTGCCATCCGGTCCACTTCGGATTCCCAGCACCCCTTTAGGACAGTGCACAACTGCCTCTTTTGGTTTCCAATTCTTTAAGATCTCCATATGAGCAAACAGCCTCACCACCACCCCTCTGAGAGGCTGGTAGACTTGAACTGCAGACCTTGTGGTGAACATCTCAGTGTGTTGTCCATGATGCCACCAGCGTTCCCTGTCCCATTCCCATGGAGGCAAATAGGTCTTGCTCAGGACTGGGCAAATGAATGTTGTCCAGTAGAGAATAAAGCCCCGAAGTCCAATCCGGGTGGGAAATCACTATCACGTCTGACTGGTGGTTTCCTGAAGGGGTGAAGGGAACACAGGTCATTTTCCGTTTCGAAAATGATCCTTGGCAGGGGTGTTCCCTTGAGCAGAGAGAGGGGGTAGGTAATTCATGCTTCTTGAGTGTCTGTTTTGTTTTGTTTGTGAGTATCTATTCTGCGTCAGGCACAGGATTAGCGACTGGTCCCATGGTCACTCTGGGTTTTGTTTCATTTTTCAGACATGGAAGCAGACCTAGATGCTCAGGAACTTATCCCAGGTCCAGGTTTAAAAGGTGACCTTCCTGGAGTTTGAACTGGGAGACCTAGGGGGTGCCACAAAGACTGGGCACTCTGGTGGACTGGACCCAGCAGCCTGAGAGTTGGCAGTCCAGTGCTTCACTCACTGCACCACCAGGGCCTTTCCTTTCAATCAGGGTGGGGACGTTTTGTCCTGCTAAGGGCCATTTGGATATTTAGAACATCATGCTGAGGCCACACACCATTAAAAAGCAGCTTGCTCTATTTGGTCAAACTTTTAATTCACCCACGTCCAGGGGGATGGCCAGAGAGCCGTGGTAGGGTAGTGGTTACATGTTAGATGGGGAGTTACCGATCCATGCATCTCAATTGGGGTGCTAGCGAAGAAGATGGGAACTCCCGGAGGGATCCGTCTGAGAAGAGTGCAGGACAGAGGCAAGGAGGGCAAGCCTTCATCCTGCGTCTTTGGACTGGTGATCAGCAGACATCAGGGCCCGGAGAAGGACATCGTGTTCGGGTCAGTAGCAGGACCAAGAAAAAGCGGAAGGACTTCAAGGAGACAGATGACACTGTGGCCGCACAATGGGCTCAGTTACAGGAACAATTGTGAGGACTGAGCCGGACAGGGCAGTGTCTTTTCGTCCCACTTGATGGCACCTACGAGCTGTGCTCCCCCCCACCCCCAAGCATACCAATCTCAGAAATTCACTTACCTGGCCCTGTAAGGTAACTGGGGGTCAGAATGGATAAAATGGCATGGAGTGCACTTGGGGGTTAGTGTGATGGCTACAGCTACTGGCTCTTTGTGGGGGGGGCTGTCATGTTAGCAGCTACTGATGATTTCATGGGTGGCCCACGGGTTGGGGGTCCCCACCCACGTTTAAGGGGGCATGAACCAAATTTTAAAAGATGAATAGGAGCTCGTGGAGAAGAGCAAGGAGGAAGGGGTCTTCCGTATGAGGGTCAGGATTCTGCCATCTTGATAGTGGCTCTGTGACTGGTGTGCAGGCGCAGCAGAGGGGAGCTGGGTAGTCTGCAGAAGGCAGGCAGCCCTTCCCTGGGCGGAGAGCAGGGTGTGACTGAGACAACACGGGGAAACTCATTCAGACCTGAAAGGCCAGGTGGGTCACGCTAGGGAGTTTGTACTCTGTCCTCAAATCCCCAGATTTTGAGCAGAGGAGGGACACGATTAGATGTATGTTTTATTATTTTTATCTTTATTGCCTTTGTTTGATGTTATCCAAGGGTTTATAGGCTTGTGTGAAGGAAAAAGGTCAGATGCGGAGAGCTCCGGCCTTGTCAGAAGGGTAGTTCTGGCAGCAGGTGGCAGTGGACTGGAGCGGGATGGGGGAGAGCAGGGGCAGGCAGGCTGTGGAGATGCGGGCTCGGGCAGCACGAAGGGTGGATGGACAGGAGAGACAGGGAGGTGGCAGAACTGCCCAGTTGGCTGCTGAGTGTGTGGGAGGAATGGGGATGTATGTGTAGGGAGGGCCTGCATCACAAGCAGAAGTTTAGGAACATTTCAAAGCACCTTGTTCCCGGGCTGGTCCCTCCATTGCTTTGCTCTTTCTGAGCACTTGGGAAACAATACTTGGAATTCGTTAAGGAAAGGTGTGGTTGTTACATAATCTGGTGTCAATTTGAGGTCTCAGAGTGAAGGGGTAGAGTCTAGCCTTTGATGACCTCGTTTGGAAATGCTAAGGAAATAAATAGCTCATTGGAGGCGGGACACAGGCTCACTCCCCAGGAGACAGTGCAGTTGACAAGTCACATGGAGACTGGCTGATGACAGCCAGGGTCTCAGAGCCGGAGAAGCCAAAGAGACCCTTGCCAGTACTGAGACACAACACCACCGCAGCCACAAGACTTCCCACACACTGGCCTGTGAGTCTGGAGAGCAACTTATACATTGTCATCAGACATATGGGCTAATATCAGACTTACGGGCTTGATCTGGACTGGGTGGCAATATTTTCTCAATATCCAGCTGCTCTTGTCTATAAAGCTCTTATACACGTGAGTGCCTCTGGATTTCTCTATTCTACTCAGACTGACACAAGAGAGTCATCACCTAAGGATTCTAGGGCCTCACACTTTGAAAAGCACCTTTTGAAGGTCTGTCTAGATAAGATAGGTGGGATAAACAAACTGGTGAAGAAAACAATGGGACTCATGGTTCCACTGGGGGGGGGGGGCATGGAGAGGGGAGGTGAGTGAAAGGAGGTGGTGTTAACAAACCCAGGGACAAGTGAACAACAGGTGATCCAAAATCAGTGGTGAGGAGGGTGTAGGAGGCCAGGTAGGGCTTGATCAAGGGCAGTGTAACTGAGAGGAATCACTGAAGCTCAAATAAAGGCTGAGCATGACAGTGAGATAAGAGGAAAGAACTAGGAAGGAAAGGGCATTTATAGAAGTCTAAATACAGTCATGTACATATGTAAACATGAGGATGGAGAAATCATCCTATGTGCATATATTTATAGGTTTAGTTTTAAGGTAGCAGATGGACAATGGGTCTTGAGTGGAGACTCCACTTGGGTGGAGACTCAAGTACTCCCTCAATGCAATAACACTTTGTTCTATGGCACTCCATGATGCTCACCTTCCCAACATGATCTCTGAAGACTAAGCAGATGCATAAGCAAATGTGAAGAAATCTGATGGTGCCTGGCTATCAAAAGATATAGTGTCTGAAGTCTTAAAGAGTTGAAGATAGAAAAATTGGCCATCTAGCTGAGAAGTAACAAAACCCACCTGGAAGAAGCACACCAAACTATAATGATCATGAAGTGTCAAAGGGAGCAGATATCAGTCATCAAAGAACAAAAAATCAAATCATTGTGAATGACGGGGAGTACAGATTTCGGACCCAAGAACCATCTGTACATCTGGCAACTGGACATCCCCTTACAGAAGGGTCATGGGGAGATGAGTCAGTCGATGGTGGGGGAGGGGTCGCTTGCTATGTAGCAACAGTGAAACATACAACTGTCCCCTAGTTCCTAAACGCTTCCTTCCCCCTACTACCACGATCCCAGTTCTACCTTACAAATCCGGTTAGACCAAAGACTGTATGATGATGGGGGCAGACAGCCTCGCCTTCCCCCCAAGGAGGGGTGGCTGGGTTTGAACTGTCCATCTTGACGTTATCAGGCCAACACTTCACTCACTGTGTCACCAGGACCCCTTCAGATACATGAGGAGAAATCACAATAGTCATAAACTTCTCTTTTCCTCTCAAACTTACATTGTCATTGGGAATGCACACAGCCCACAACGATCCAGGCTCCTCATGCCCCTCCTCCAGCTAATCTGCCAGTCAGATCCCAGGAGCCGAAAACTAAGACCTCTTGTTCTGACGAGGGGACGTCATCCTTTGGTTTTAATAAGACTTCAGGGGATACTCTTGGTTTCAGGAGTCTGGAGTGGGTGAGACTCCAGACTGTCCTTTATCGCCCTCCTTTCTTTTTTGTGTTTTTTTGTTTTAGGGCATCACTGCCCTTTGGGAGTGGTGGGAGCAGGAGGCCCAGCCTTGCTTGTGGAGAGCTGGTGCTGGATTTGAACCACCAGCCCAGTGGGCCGCAGTCCCGCACACAACCACTATGCCACCGGGGCTCAGCCTATCACCCTCCTTTCAATGAGGATTTCCCTATGGAATCTTTGATCAAAATCTTCAGTAATGGCAGTCAGGCACCATCCAGTTCTCTGGTCCCTCCCATGGTAATCGGGGCAGTTGTTCATGGGGACAACTAGTCACCCTTTGCATATCTTCTCCCAGTCCAGAACTTGCCTTTCTCTCCTGGTCCAGGTGAACAGGGAGCAAAGGGTGTGCTTTGGATGGTGGCTTGCAAGCTTTGAAGACCCCGGACACTATGCAAGGAAGGGTGAGGCAAAACAGAAGCATTAGACCTGTTCTGTGATGTTTCATGAAACTGTGACCTACACCCCCAAAACTAGGAATCAAATCCCTTGAGGTACACAAGTAGCAGCAGCAACCGATCTATGTCAGTTTGTCATTGTTGTCAATTTATCTGTTGTACAACGTTGAAAGATCCAACACTTAAAATGGTACCACCTATTTGACAGCAATGAGAGCCATCAACTGGGCACCCTCCCCGCCCATGTAATGTGATTTTCTTACAACTGTGAACCCCTCCCTCCTGCCCCGGTAGCCACTAATAAAATTGGGGTTTGAGATTTTTGCCTTTTCTTTAAAAAAAAAAAACAAGTAAGGCCATAGGTGGTTTCTCCTTTTGTGATTGGCTTATTCCACCCAGCACAATGTCGCCAGGTTCCGCCCGTCCTGTAGGGTGCTTTAAGGATAAAACTTCTCTTGCTGATTTCACATAGACAGATTGTCAGCACACCAGGTGACTCTTAATTCCAGACCAGCTCTCTTCGGGGCTGCCGGCCACTTCCTCTTGGGACCTTGCCAAGGTCAGTTCAGGAAATGCACTTTTAATTCTGGGATCAGGAAGGCATAGTAGGAAAGGAGACGCACAGGCGAGGAAATCACAAGGTGGTGTTCAAAATCCAGAATTGCACAGAAGAGGGTGAATTCATGGGGGTCTGGAAGCTGCCTGGCACAGGACGGGCAGATTCCTGTGGTCATGAGTCCTCCTTCATGATCACCCAGGACCTTGTCTCTCTCCATCTCCTGTTTGTTCCCAAATCTCCATCCACCACAACGTGCACGTTGTGAGCTGAGCTGCCTGTAGCTTTGCTTGCTGCTCTGTGTTCTTTTGCCCTGAAAAAAGGCTCCATATTTTAATGTCACTCAACTCCCGAGGGTTTTCATGGATCCGATGTTGGAATGGATTTGGAAGGCCTTTGTAAACACCTGTGTTAACATGACTGTGGCAGTCATGTACTCGTGTGTCAATTTCATGATTGGGAGTCTAAGGGTGGAGTCGTTTGTCACTCGGGAGATAGCCAATGAGGCCTCTGTGTGAGCATAGCTTTCTCCTGAGAATTCTGGGAAGTCTCACAGTATTTCCTACTTGGCGATTAGATTGAGTTCCTAGGAGATGAACTACTGACGAGATGACAGCATGCTGATCGATCCTGATTCCTGGAAACTGGAGGAGCTGGAGGAGAAGCCACGTGGACTTGCCCTTATGGGACCAGATCTCTGGGGCCAGAGAAGTCAAAGAGAGACCCCTGCCAGCACCAAGATGCTTCTACCCCAGCTGGATACACAAGACTCTGCACCCACTGCCCTGTGATTTTCTTGGTGTCATTGGACGTGCTTTGTAAGTTGGAAGGAGACTTTATAGACTAGTATTGGACATAAGGG
>PVJH01042958.1:0-13907 GCA_004026705.1 Nesogale talazaci | reverse complement strand
ACCTACCCCCTTCCCCACTCCGGCCCTGAAGCGACCACCAGAGGGCAGTCAGAACAGGGAGCGGTCACAGCCCCGGAAGCCACTTAGAACTGGGAAGCCGGACCCTGAAAATCCTCTGAGCCCCCACCCCTCTGACTTTACAAAGGCGGGGGGGACTGAGACCTAGGGGAGACTGAGGACCCAGCGCTGTCAGCAAGCTTCTTAGGTGAGTGACGGCTGTCCTCCTCCCCCTCCCCCTCCAGGTTCTCCTTCCAAGCTTTCTCAGAACCCCATGGTTGTGTGCACACTGGGGGTGGGGGTGGGGGCTGGGGACAGGGCACGTGACTGGGATCTGGGTCACACATACCCTGGCCCAGCCACTCTCTTAAGAGTGTGACTGGGGCCTCAGTTTCCTCAGGTGCAAAATAAGAGTTTTAAATCGTCCATCTAACTGCAGAGGGTCACTTCAGGGACATGGAGACCAGCGAAAGTGCTCCCTAACAAAGACAGCCCAGAGATGACTGTGTCGCTCAGCTGTCTCCTCCCCAGTGGTAGATTTGAGACCTCTATTAATGTGACCTGTCAGCACTTTCACTTTCTCCCAACAACTCGAGGCCCCGTCCATGCAGGTCTCCCCCGCCCCCCCCGGTCCTGAACACCCCCACCTACCTGCTCCAACTTGACTTACATCTGACTATCTCCCTACCCCCTAGTGTCACCGCCACCCCCTTTCATGGTTCTATGAATGACGCCTCTGTGTCCCCGTCAGCCCCTGTCCTACCCGCTGACATGCTGCTCCTGCCCTCGCCCTGGGCAACCTGGGGACAGGACTCCTTTCCTTCCCCGGTGCCTGTCCTGGCAGGTGGGGTGTCCACAGTGCTCTGGCAATGTGTGTCCCATGACTGAATGACATGGTGACCCACGCTGTGTCCACTCTTCAGACTGGACTGCTTCCCTGTGAGCCTGCCCTCTCCTCTCCCCCCCACCCCCTGCCCCTGGACGGAGGATCCAGGCAGGCGGTAGAAAGGGGGAGGTTGCTTCTCTTCTCTCTATCCACTTTCACACAGTGAGCTGCCCAGCCTCCCACACCCCCTGCTGCAGCCCTGATAGAGGCTGGGGGTGGGTGGGCACTGGAGCATTGGGGGGGCGGGGGGCGGGAAGGAAGAGAGGGCAGACATATGCATGACTTGGAGCACTCAGGAGGGAGTCGGGGGCCATGGCCGAGGCAGATGGCAGGACCCCATCCAGCAGGCTGAGCTGGTGGCTGAGGTTTGAAACGCCCCCCATCCCAGGGCCGCCGCCTGGCCCATCTGGAAGAGCCCCTTGGAGCCCCTCTGACCTCTCCCGTACACGAGTCCCTGGCTCTTTGTCTCAAGGCCTTGGGGAAGGCCACCATCCATTTTCAGTAGCATTCAAAGGCCAGCGAACCCACCGTTTATTTTCTTAGAAATAATGGTTTTTTTCTGGTTAGCATTCCTCCCGTGGAAAAACAAATACAGCCACTGTGATCAGCAACAGGCTGGGAGGAGGTGGCGGCCCGAGGCCCGCGGGAGCAATGGCAGTCTGGAGACCCTGAGGACGGGGGGGCAGAGCCCCTGACCCGGGTGAAATGGGGGGGGGCGTGTAGAAAATAAAAATAAAGCCCCCACCTGCCGGCAGCATCAGTGCCTTCCACCCAGGCTCACACCACTCCTTCCCCACCCCCCAGCCGCCAGCCAGGGCCAGGCTGCCAGCTCACACCCGCTTAGTCCCGGGAGAGCCCAGAGGCCCCAGAAGGTGCAGTCCCTTGCTGGACCTCTGCAGTGCTGCACTCTGTGCTCCTTAAACGGTCGGAGCGGAGGGTCCCTCTGTTTTGCATTCCCGCCTCTCCCAAGCCCCCAAGCCCAGTGGGATCTGACTCACTGAGAAGGGCCGAGTAGAACTGTCCCTCATTCACAGGGTTTCCACACTGAAATCTTTATGGAAGCAGACAACCTCATCTTTCCACTTTGGAGCGGCTGGGGGCTCTGAACTGGGGACCTCATAGCTGCCCCACGCTTCACCGCTGTGCTGCTGGTGCTCACCTCCAGGCAGATACCCCTCCTCTGGTCACAGACACCGCCCCCCCCCGCCCCTAATCCCGCACCTCTCCTCCCATTGGGACAGCTCTACATTTCCCAGAATCCACTGCTGTGCTTCCCGCTTTGGGTCTTGGCATGGGTCTTGGCTCCAGCACCATGCTGGCCTCCCCATGGCGAGCGTTCTCCAGGCCTAACAGGCTGCCTCCGTGGCTGTGGCCATGGACCCAGGCGCAGGAACAGTCGTGAGGGTGTGCAGGGCTTCTTGTTCTGTGGTGAATGGGGGGGTCAAGATGGGTTGGAGCTGATCCAGTGCAGGGCACTGAATGAGCCACCACCCCACCACGGAACCTGGCCCACGGGTGTATCGACCGACAGGCCAGTGAGGCTCAGAGTTGTGGCTGGCCACCGGTGTGGGCTTACAAGGCAATCATCATCTCTCTCTTGAAAAACCTCCCCAGGCTCCATGAGTGCTTTGAGGGGCTTCACCCCACCCCCACCCCCACCCCCAGGACGGGGCTGGAGACAGTTGCCAGAACCTCGACCTCCTTGCCAGCCAACCGCCAAACCCAACCCCATGCCCGTGCTGACTCAAGGTGACCCAATGGGCCTGCCCAGCGGGTTTTGGGGGCTGCAGACCCGGCAGCCTCACCTCTCTCTCTCAGAGCGGCCGGTGGGTTCGAGTCGCTGACCTGGAGGCTAGCAGCCCCAGCACATGATCCTTGGTGATTCTCACAGGCTGACTGGACCCCAAACCAAACTCAACCAGACTCACAGGTGGCCATTGGGGGCGGACGCCCTGCAGCCCCGACCTTTGGGCATCCCAGGCCATCACTCTTAACCGGGGGCTGGAAAGTCTCATCTCCTTCCCCAAGAGCAGCTGGTGGGTTTGAACCCCTGACCTTGTGCATCCCAGCACAAAGCCTATCGCTGTGCTGACAGCCACCTGGGACTTTAGAGCTACTTCACAATTCTCCCGCCCACCGGTCTTCAGTTCTTTGATCTTTGTGGGGGCAGGGATGTTAGCATGCATAATGGGCCCAAGAATTCCCCCTCATCCTGCCCCCCAGCCTCCCACTGCCTTTCTCGACCCCTCTGACCTCCCCCTTCTCCGCCTGCCCCCCTCCCCCCCCCAGCCCCCCAAATGGAATTTTATCTGGAGTTTCCATAAAGTGCTCAGGGCCAGGCCTCTGACGAAAGGCCATACTACGTTCCTGGCCGTGACTGGCTTTCAGATGTTGTTTTGGATGTTCCGGCTAAATGGACCGCTGGGTTATCATTAGGGGTTTTGTGCAAAATGCTTAATAACATGCCTGGTATCCTTCCTAACTGTGGGGCTCGCCTGAGCGGCCCCCGGGGATATAAAAATCAGGAAGCGCGTATTTATCTTCATCACAGACATGCTAATTTTGTGAGCGCAGAGACCCTGGAGCTTGTCCCGCCTCACCCCCCTTGTGCCCTCCCAACTTCTCACCAAAAAGGGAAAACAGTAATAGATTGGATCTTCGCGGCCAACCCCCCTTCCCCCCCCCCAAAAAAAAAAGCGGTTCCCCCTCACCCGGCTGAGAGTGTTAATGATAGTGCTGTGGAACAGGCCCCCGTTAGGACTTGCAAGCGGGGATAAACCGCTTGGATAAAGGGTTTGTGAAAATTAAGTGCGTGGAGCAGGGGTGGTGTGCAGACTAAACAGCCACTACCAGGAGGGGCTGAGTTATTTAAACAAGCCATCGAAGGCCGGTTTGCTCTTCGTTTGGGACCTGTTCTTGATTAGAAGCAAGAGCTTTTAATTAAGATTAGTAAGACCCAATTCAGGCTATAATTTGGTCCTTTTCCTTAGTAAATGTCTATGAAAACAAAGCAATTAAGGGTAAATGAGTTGAAGCATTTACAGGGGGGATGCATGGGCCCCTGCTTGCCCCCGGCCTGCCCCCTCGCCATACCGAGCCTAGGCAGACCAGCTAATTCAGACCAGAAGGCCCGGGCCGGGCTTGGCTGCCCCGGCAACCTTCAAGAGGGGCGTGCGGGAGGCCTGCTGCGCTGGGGAAGCTCAGTGCAGAGGAAACAGTGTGTACAAAGGCCCTGTGGTAGGCAGGGGCCGGGAGACGGGGTGGGCATCGTGAGAACGGGCAGTGTGCGTGTGGGAGAAAGGCAGAAGCTCCAAGGGTTTGGGCCGTGCGCTGGGCTAACAGGGTCCAACTGTGGGGTTGATCCTTTGCTTCTGCGACTGCTATTCATTGTTGCTGCACCCCATCTCCCCGCTACCCCCATGCCCCTCGGTCGTTGTTAATCCAGCGACGGTCTCCACGGATTTCCCCACCCTGGATGTGACATTCAGAAAATCACGGAAAATACCAACGGGAAGCAAAGACAACCCACACACCCAACAACAACGACGAGCTAGAGAAAAAAACCAACAACCCTTCACAGCAGCAAACATTTGAAACCTGAAACTTTAAAACGGCTCAAAAGGGAGGAGACACGATGATGAAAGTGCCTCACTGTTACCGCAGGGCCTCGGCCATAACACGTCGCGATGCTCTCCATCTGGAAGCAAGGCTATGCACGCGCCGGAATGATGGCTAGACAGCAAATGCACGTTGGACTTTCACCGTCCTCCGTCACCTTCTGTAAACCGAGTCTCCACCATTTAGGCTCTGACACTATTCCCTCCCCTGGGGGTAGATTTTATGATTTGCAATCCTCGAGTCCCTCAGGATGGTGTGCTTCCTCCAGGTGTTCCTCATTTCTGTCTCACTTCGATGGCTGCTTGTTTGAAGACAAGCCTTTAAGGTCCCAGATGCGATTCTTCCTGAGAGCTGGCACCTGGAATTGATTCTGCCTCATAGTGACCCTATCAGCCAGGGCAGAACGACCCCGTAGGGCAGTGGTTCTCAACCTGTGGGTTGTGACCCCTTGGGAGGTCGAATGACTATTTCACAGGGGTTGCCCAATTCATAACAGTGGCAAGGAAAAGCATTCTGTGGTTGGGGTGTCACCGTCTCATGAGGAGCTGCATGACAGGGTCGTGACATTAGGAAGGCTGAAAACCACTGCTATTGGGTTCCAAGGCTGTCAGTCTTTCTGAAAACAGACTGTGGCCAGAGGGCTTGAACTGCCAACTTTTAGGTGAGCAGCAGAGTGTGTTAACCACTGCACCACCAGGGCACCTTCTGGCCCATCCTGGATGTCTCCACATGAGTGTCTGCCTTCCTCAGAGCCCCAGTTTCCACATCTTCAGAATTAGTGAGACTCCGAGGCTTTTCCTATCCCTCAGCTGCTCCCCTCCTCCCCAATTCCTAGACATTTACCAGCCATTAGCCTGGGTCCCGCCCGTAGTAAGGTCACCAAGGTGATAGGAAGCTCTGAGAAGTCACAGGTCACAGGTCAGGGAAGGCTTCCCAGCGGAAGTGGCTATTTGGGGTCCACCCATCCCATCTCTTACCCAGCAAGTGCCATCAAGCCCTATGGCAGGTCCAGCACTGGACCCCGGGGTTGGGGAGCTGAACAGGTCACACCCTCTGCCCTTGAGGAGTCCACGTTCCAGGAGGGCACCCAGGACAACCTAAATGCTGGGTGCATGGGAGAAGCCAGGGGTGTGCATGGATCTGGGGAGGAGAGGGCAAACAAGGGGCTGACCCAGACATTGTCCACAACTCCTTCCCTTCCAGACTCCCCAAGTTAGCCTCACCCAGCTGCAGGCTCTTGTCAAGAGGGGAATCCTCCAGAAACCACCGATCCCATCTGAAATCAGAGCCTTTCCCAGCAGCCTGCGTTGGGAATCTAGCATCCCGACGGACAGTCTTCAGCTCACCACACGGGGCTTCAGCCGGCTTCCTGCGCACAGTGGCAGTGTGGCTGCCCTGGGAGAGGCTGAGCCAGAGTGGCAGATCCACTGAGATGGCCCTGCTGGGGTGACGAGACTGTCTCTAGACGAGAGGGTGGGCTGCCTTCGCTGCTGGCTCTGCTCCTCTCTTTTATAACCCACGGGAGTTCCAAGGCGAGCCAGCAAAGGATGCTCAGAGACCCAAGCAGCTCCCGAGGGATCTCCCCATCTCTTGGCCTGACTGCCTCCGTCAACCTGGCCCCTTTCCAGGGCAGAGCTGAGGAGCTGCGTGCAGCCCACTCAACTGGGATCCATCCTTTAGAAGCTTCACCGGAGCCCGGCCTGTGTCGGGGGTGTGGGATGGACTGTTCATTTGCCCCACAGACTCAAAGTCTGGCCTTGGAAGAACTCTGAGCCAGATCAGGAGCTCAGATGGGGTGGGACGGGGGAGTGGTGGTGGGGGTTCAGGTGCCCTCTAAAGTGAGGATGGCTGGTTGGAGTGTGAGGGATTGATACTCCAAGTCTGCTGTGGGAGAAGGTGGCAGCCTCTCTGCCATCTCTGAAGTAGGTGTAGTTCAGTGCGTTTGAACCATCCTAATGCCTGGACCCTTTAACACCGTTCCTCGTGGTGTGGTGACCCCTGACCCTGATCATTGCTACTTCATAACTGTATGTAAATATCCAGTAGGCGGGGCGTATTTTCATTGTTACAAATTGAACATAAGGAAAGCATAGTGATGAGTCACAATAAAAATATGTAATTGAATATTGTGAAATATTTCTTTCTTTCTTTCTTTTTTTGGGGGGGGCATCACTGCCCTCTGGTGGTGGGAGTAGGAGGCCCAGCCTTTGCTCCTTGGAGCTGGAATTGAACCTCCATCCCAGTGGGCCGCAGTTCCGCGCACAACCACTATGCCACCGGGACTCAGCTTGGGAAATATTTATTTCTAATGACAAAGAAGTGAAATTCTGTCTTGAAGCATGGTGTAACATGGGCAACAGTCTTAACAGAACAACAATAAACTACGCTGCTATGTGTTGTGACAGTGTGTGTAAAAAGTCAACCGGAGTGGGGTGGTTGAGATAGCTTCTTTCTCACCAGCTCAGCAGATCTATATGTGGGTGGACTTGCCTGGAGATGGTTAGAGGAGTGGTGTCTCAGT
This sequence comes from Nesogale talazaci, assembly GCA_004026705.1. Lineage (NCBI taxonomy): Eukaryota > Metazoa > Chordata > Mammalia > Afrosoricida > Tenrecidae > Nesogale > Nesogale talazaci. The sequence continues at coordinate 6,885 of PVJH01042958.1, read as the reverse complement.
TCCTAAGGCCATTGGAAATAGGTGCTTTCTGATGGCCTTAGGTGACCCCTGTAAAAGGGTCATTTGATCCCCAAAGGGGTCACGACCCACAGATTGAGAACCGCTGATTTAGTTGAACCTTCCATCACATTCTTCATAGTCTTGTGAATCCATGTCTCTACAGGACATGGATGCACACATCCAAGAGTTATCTGAACAGTCAGTGAATGAAAACACTCCATCACGCAGCCATTTTTTTAATCCTGGTAATTGTTGGAAAGAGACAAAGCTTTGCCCCCATATATTAAACATCATCATCATCACCACCACGATCAACATGACGACCATCATTGTTATCCTCAAGATCAACATCAGCATCACCAACACCATCATCAGTATCACCACCATCATGATCAACATCACCATCTTTGGCGTCATTTTTTTTTTTGTGGCATCACTGCCCTGGTGGGAGTAGGAGGTCCAACCTTGCTCCTGGAGAGCTGCTGCTGGATATGAACCATGAGCCCTGTGGGCTGCAGTCCCGCACACAACCACTACGCCACCAGGGCTCAGCCCTGTCATCACCTTTATTACCATCATCATCACCACTATTATCAATGTCACTAACATTATCACTATTATCAACATCACCACCAGCACCGTCAATCTTATCATCAAGATCACTATTGTCAACATCAACATCATCAATACCCTCATCATCATTATTATCATGATCAACATAGCATCATTATCCCCACCACCACCACCACCACCACCACCACTACCATCATCCATAGCATCATCTCGCCATCATCATCATATATCATCATCAGCAGCAGCAGCAGCATCATTATCATCATCATTTCAGTCAAGTGAACTATTTAATACAATCCTTCTAGCCAGACTCTGTGTAACTGCTCCTAAATGGGTGGGTAGAACTATGCAAACGTGAGGTGGTCGAATAAGGAGGCAGAATAGCTTGCTTATAATGCAAATAAGGTACATGGCACCTTTGTGAGAGTAGACCTACTCAAATAAGGTATAATTTTTGCCATCCACTAGCTTTAAATGAATCATTGCAGAGGTGAAAAGGCGACACTCACTACTATCGAGAAATAAGCGTCAGCAGGAGTAGAACCTATTCTTCGGACATCAGATGACTGCGCTGAATCTTCTTGATGCAGGAGACAGAAATGTGACAGCTGAGATGAGAAGAGACAGCAAGAAGCAATGGTGAAGAAACAACAGCAGCAGAACTGGCACGAGACAGAGTAGTGGACTCCTCAGTCCATGGAATGAGAATGCTAAGTATTTTTGGCCAAGAGACGTGCTGGTCAAGTACAATGCCCCTCTGGGACTTACTGGCAGATCTAAAAGCGCTTTATGACACTTGACCAAGTAAGGTAGGGACCAGGCTGAAGGGTCAAGGGCTGGAAAGAAGCATACTTATGGGCATGGCTGAAGGGAGGCTGTCCTGGTTGAAGAATTGTATCCTCAGCCTTTCTGATCCTGAATTGTAGCCTGTTACTTCTCTAATAAACCTCACAACTGTGAGCGTTATCTGTGAGTTCTGTGTGTACATTGTAATGCATTAGAGAAGTAGCGGGTACCATGGTACGGATGACTGGTGTCAAAATTGGCATATAGGTTGGAGAGTGGAGTTATGTCTGGCCTGCTTCTCACAGCTCTAAATTATCCTTTTCTCAAGTGGTGTTAGAGGTCAGACCCCACTGCTCATGCTGTTTTTACCATCTTCATCATCGCATGTACAGCACCTGTTTATAAGAGTTGTGCCCATGTACCAGGCTATGTTCAAAATGCATTAAGTTGATCCATTCATTTAACTATTGTCTTCACTGAGTCAATACCGTTACCTCCGTTCTTTAGACGAAGATACGGAAGTTAGGTACTTATTCAAGCTACATCGGCAAGACTTGACTCAAATGGTCTGGTTCCAAAGTTTGTGCTTTAAAGAACTTCAATATGTTTTAATGAACAAACCTAACTATGGATGGTTCATTCCCTCCTCTCTGAGCAGAAATGCCCAGGGAAATAGATAGCTAAAGAAATGCAGTGTAGACAAGTAGGTCCATTAAATCTGGGTTCTGGTTCTAATTCAGGCAAGACCCCTGCCTGCTTGGAGTTTCACACACCCCATTTGTAAACTAAGGAAGTGGACAGATAGCTGGATGCCCCCAAATTTCCTCAGGAGCCACTACACCCAGCCAGCAGCCCCTCTAGGTTTTACAGAGCCCACGACACTCCTGGAGAAGTCAGTGGGGGAATCTGGTGGCCCTTGGCTGAACACCCCAGTGACTGCTTTGGTTCTGACTCGTGATGTAGGTGGGTTCCTGCGATGAGAAAAGCTCAGTGCAGTGGGACAGGGTCCACTCAGACCCCCATCCTCTATACCAGTCCACTCCCTTGAAGGAGCACATGGCCCCAGAACACGGTTCTCTCATTTCCTAACAGTTATTCTCTGTGTGATGGCAACCCAATAAATTCTGACTCATCCCCCACCCCAACTATCCCAAATGGCTGAAAGGATTGCCACTGAGAAGTACTTTTGTTCCTGCAGCCCAACCAGATGGTTAGTTCCTGGAAGGTAGGGGCCAGGTGGCACCATAACTATTACCAACGATCATATCCAGGGGCACTCAGAGCTTTTCACACTCAGAATCTCATTTGAGCCCGCGATTACTCTGAGAGGCGCTGGGGGTAAATGCTGTTAGTGATGCTGTTTGTGATGGTGATAATGATAATTGTTATAATGGTGGTAGAAGAATAGGAGATGGTAGTGATGATAATTATGGTGATGATGACAATGATGATGTGATGCTGGTGGTCATGATGATGGGGATGATAGTGGTGGTAGTGATGATGGTGATGGTGGTGGTATGATGGTGATGATGGTGGTGGTAGTGATGATGGTGGTGGTGGTGATGATGATGATGGTGATGGTGGTGATGGTGATGATGTTAGTGGTGGTGGTGGTGTTGATAGTGATGATGTGATGGTGATGGTGGTAGTGTTGATGATGATGGTGATGGTGGTGATGGTGATGATGCTGATGCTAATGGTGATGGTGTTGATGATGATGTGATGATGGAGGAGGTGGTGACAGCAGTGCGCACACAATATATTGAGTGCCTATCATGAGCCAGCTCCTGAGGCTGACAGACCCCTGGCACACTGCATCTCATTCAATCACATGAGTGTGGTGGGGGCCATATTTGGTCTGTTCAACCCCAGTGGAAACAGGTTCAGGGAAGTCCACTGACCACCCCCACTCCCACTCCCATCATGACAGGTGGCAGCAGCAATGGGCTCCCACACAGAGGCAAGACCTGCCTCAATTTCCTCTCTCACTAGCAGGCTACAATTGACCTGATGGGGTCTCCAGCAAAGCCAGCACCTGCAGTCCTGCTATGCCCTCGTGCCTTCTGTGGGTGCCCAGGGAATAGCTCCTCTATCCTGGACTCCAGCGTGGTGAAAGGGAGCCAATGCAGAGTACACATTTCCTCTACCTCCTCTTCACCTCCACCGCAGCTGGGGCCCGGCCCTGCCCTGGGACAGGGAACCCCAGACACTCAGATGAGGGGCTCTGCCATGAGGAGGCTGAGTGTGAGTTCCCGGGGTCCCAACCCTGAGCCTCTGATGGCCCTGCTGTCCTTTTAGCCAAGCCCCTAGTTTAGGACCGGGACTAGATGGTGAATTATAACCCAAAGTCAAGACTGATGATAGAGGAAAGTTCAGGAGCCAAGTAACTATTGAATATGGGTACGTATCTGTGTGTGTGTGCATGCATTCATGCGTACGTCTGTATCTGTGTACATGTGTATGCACATGTGCGTCTGTGTGTGCATGTATGTATAGGTGTGTCAGTGGAGGCATCCAGAAAACTTCCTGGAGGAGGCCAATGGAAAACAAGATTAGGACTAGGGCAGGGACTCTTGTCCCCAGAACTGACAGGGGAGCGAGGACCAGGGCCTAGAGGCTGCTCAGGGTTTTAGAAGGCAAAGGCAGGAGCATCTGACACAGCCCCCGTGTCCCTCAGAAAGGCTCTGAGAAGACAACACCCCAACTCTGAAGGTTGCCTGGGGCTCTGCAGGTTGGCACCCTACAGACCTGTTACCTGCTGCCCAGCCCCCACCTGCCATCCCCTGTACCTTGCTGCTGTCTCTCTGCCCACAGGACAGCAGGGACAGTTCCCTTTCAGCAGGGACAGGGCCTCAGAGGGACAGGTGGACCCTGGTGATCCAGTCATGACTTGCTCTCACAACTCTCCCCTGCCGGGGTACCAGGTCCACTGAGAGAGGCAGAGTGTCCCCCAATAGTCACACACATCCTAACACGAGCCACTCAGAAAAGTCAGGTTCCAGGCCCTGCCAGCGGCCAGATCCTCCTCATCTGCCGCCTGCAGCCTGGCCAATGTCTAGTGGACTGTGGGCAGGCGCCAGCTTCCCGCTCTGGACCGTTGGCCATGGATGTGGCCTAGCCAGGAGGAGCCAGGCGACGTTGTCTGCCCAGCGCTCAGTTCCTGTGCAGGCTCCATCGGGGGCGGGTGCTGGAGGCTCCTCGGGAGCAAAGGCCTTGGGAGCTGCTCCTGTGAAGACGGCCGCCTAGCAAACCTCACAGGCAGTTCCGCCTGCTGCACGGGGGACAATGTGTGTGGGAGACACCCCCCACGTCACCAACCACAGTTTTCAGGACAAACCGAGAGAGAGACTAGGTGGTCATCGGACACGCTGAAGCTCCCTCCTCTTGGATGCTTCTCTCTCTCTCTCTCTCTCTCTCTCTCACATGTTCACTCTCTTGTGCATGGGTATTCTCTCCCTCTTGCACTTTTTCACGCTCACTCAATCTTTCTCTCTCCTCTCTCTCTTTCCTTCTTCCTCTGTTTTCCCCCATATCTCACACAGTGTGAAACTCAGCTGACGGTGCTGAGAGGCAGGGGTGGCGGAGGCCGAGAGCAGCTTGGAGGAGCTAGGAGTGGCGGCCCCACTCTGACACTTGACTCTCAAGGACCTTGGAGAGGATAGGGACAAGGTGTCTCTTCCATCAAATTGGGGTGGTGATGGCAGGGAGCTCTGGGGACCAGACTCCTCCAGGGGTGCCCGGAGATGCTGTCTGACTTGGGAGGTGGGGCTTCTCCCCATCCCCCGTGTGTGTGGCTCCGAAGTCCAGACTCCTGGGGCGGCAGGCCGCAAGGTCAGATGGTCGCACAAGCTCCCCAGCTGCAGGGAAAGCAGGCTGGTGACTGGGCAGATGGACGGCACTGGCTCAGGTGTCTCTGCCCACACTCTTATGCTTGTGATGTCAATGCCAATACCATGGTCATTCCCCCTCAGAGCCTCAGGGCCCACGAGTCACACAGGGTGGTGGTTTGGGATTTGAAGCTAGAGAGCCAAGGCGGGAGGGCTTACAGACCTTTCCCCTTGTCTTAGTCCAGTCAGGGGCCAGTACTCACGTCTATCATCCAGCACCTGGTCTCACGTTCTTTCAATACCTCAAGCCTTCCTAACCTTGGTGGGTTGGAGCCCTCATGCCACCACCTCCCACCCTCCAAGGAGAGTCTCTGGTGACCCATGGGCAGGCCTGGACCTGGTCAATGGGGAGGGGGGTCGGGGTGGGGCACGGCGCTGGACTCACCTTCACACTGCTTGCCTTCCCCCTTGTAGCCCGGCTTACAGAGGCACTTGTAGGACTTGGGCGTGTTCTGGCAGATGGCGTCGATGTGGCAGTCATCTGTGCCATCGGAGCACTCATCCACGTCCACGTCCACGTCCCCTGGGGGAGAGGCAGCAGGTGAGGCATGGCCAGGGACCTCCTCCTGATCCTGCCCTGGCCCTTCTCATGGGGTCCACAAGAACAGGCATGCAGGCGGCTGCTCAGTGCTGGAGGGGACGGGATCGACATCTGCACACACACACACACTCAGGCAAACGGGATCACTTTCCAGAGGAGTCTGATTACATCGGCGGTCCAGCCCTTCAGCTGCGGGTCCAGGAGGCCTGAGTTGGAGAGCAGACCATGGGCTCCTGGCCAGCTGTAAGATGGGTGAAGACCTTGGGGAAGCACCCTAAAGGCCACCCCTCCCCAAGGATGACCCTGACTCAAGGGTAGAGACTAGAGAACTTGTTCTTTAGTCGGGAGCAGGGCCAGGTGTGCGCTTCTGAGATAGGGACCAGCCAGAACAACAGGCCACATGGGAACGAGAGGAGAGAAACTTAGAGGGCCTTTGGTCCCGGCTCCCAACCTCCCACCAGGAGAGGGAAGAATTTTGGGGGTTGGTGAAGGAGCAAGTGGGGCATCTCCTAACACTCCATCTGTGAATCTTTGGGTGCTCCTAGAAAGATTAAGGGCTAGGGAGTGGATGGGGGGTGGTGGTGGTGCAGAGAGAGGGACCCAGCCATGGGTCCCTCATGGTCTGTTGGCCCCAAATCCTCTCCCCAACCGCTGGGGCTTTAGACCCAGGGCTGCTAAGGCTTCCCGGATAAAAAAGTACAGTGGGGCAGGGCAAAGATGTTTAAGAACAAGCAGCTGTGCGGAGTGCAGGGCCTCAGGGTTCAGGGGAGACACCCTACAGACAGGGGTATGGTTAGTAGGGTCACATCCCAGGGGGCAGGGGACCTGGGAACCAGCTGGCACTCCCTGCAGGGCACTCCTCTGAGCATGCAGACTGGCTCCCACACATGGACTTCAAGGGTCCGCCTGGCCCAGCCGCCTGGAGCACCACTAAGGGAAACAGTGTAGTGTAGTTGGCTCCCCCCTCCCTCAGGGCTCTTGGTCCAAGGTCAGAGGTCTCCCTCCATTCCCTCCTGTGCCCGCCCAGCTCCTTCCTGGAGTCTGTCCCGCTGTCCTCCTCACTGCCTTCGGCGGCAGTCCATCTGTCCATCATGTCCC
>PVJH01042957.1:0-13983 GCA_004026705.1 Nesogale talazaci | reverse complement strand
GGGGGGGGGGCAGGAGGGAGGGGAAAAAAAGAACTGATACCAAGGACTTAAGTAGAAAGCAAATACTTTCAGAATGATTATGGCAACAAATGTACAAATATGCTTGGCATACAAATGGATCGATGTATGGACTGTGTTAAGAGGTGTATGAACCCCCAATAAAATGATTTTAAAAAAGAGAGAAGGGGAAGTGAATGCAGTTTGATATCTGCTTCATATCAATCAGATTTGGGTTGCTGATGATGGTGGCTCTCTTCTTCGAGAGAAGAAAATGAGTCATTGCCCCGTGCCATTTTTTTTCAGGTTTTTAACTTTTGTCTGTTAATAATTTTTTCTGCAACAGTTTAACTGACATATTAAGTTACACATCACACAAAACAACAGTTTAATCATATCAAGAAGACTTGTACAAATATCATAATAATTTGAGAACATTTTCTTCTTTCTTGTATTCATTGTTATTAGCTCCCCATCCACTCCAACCTCCTCTGCTATATCCTTAAGGAAACATAACTCGAGTTATTGTTCCTCTAGGTTTACCACATATTCAGGAAAACATTAGATAGCAAGAAAACAAACAAAACTAACAATAATAACAAGGTAAAATATGTAAAATATCAATAGAAAAGAAGAATAAAAACTAGAACAAATTTAAATGAATCGTGAGAGATCAGATGATAGGGTACTAAATTTTAACCTAACCGCATCTATGCATGTTAGCAAGGGTATTCATCTCCCTGGTGCACGTTCAGAAGGGATATCCCAAGGGCTTAATGCATGCACATTTTTCATCCACTTTTATTATTTTTTAAAAACTGAAACAGCTTTAAAATGGGTCAAAATGAAGACCAAGTCATATTACATTTTGACCTAACTATATCAGGCATAATCAACTTTATATGATAAGAGGGTGATTTACAGCTCTTAACTATGATCAGAGAGGATTCACCCTCAGAGGCAACATCCATGTCTGGATCCTCCAAGTGGATTTTGAGCTTCTACTGTCATCCATAAGCCTCTGCAAATGGGATATTTACATTTAAACTTGGATGTCATTTCCTCCTTTGGATTTTATTTATAATCCTTGGATCACATATGATACTGTGCTTCTTCCATGTGGACTTAGGTAGTGCCTCCCTTAGATGGCTGCTTATTGGGAAACAAGTCTTTAAGATGCCAGACATTATTCCTTCTGATAACTGGATACCATCTGGCTTCTTCACTAAATTTTACTACAGCACCCATAGCTTCAGTGATCTCTTCAAGATGATCAAGAAAGGTAATGGTATTCGTCCCCCTGGGAGGGGGACGAAGATGGATCCTTGTGATTGATTTCCCCCCTTTCCCCCACACCATCCCCTAATCCTACTGGTATCTCTACTCTCATTGCTGGCCCTGAGGATCTTATCTATCCTGGTTTCCTGTGTTGTGGAAAAATGGATGAGGCACTATGGAGGATGATGTATGAAATAGAAATAATAATTATAACTTAACAAGGATTTGTGAGAGAGGATGGGGGGAGGAGGCGGAAGAAATGGGTGGCATATATCAGGGGCTCAAGTGGGAAGAGAATGCCTTGAAAATGATGATGGCAGCACATGTGCAGGTGTGCTTTACACCCTGGATGAATGCATGGAATGTGATAAAAGATCTAAGAGCCGCCAATAAAAGTTTTTTTAAAAAATAGGTACTGTCATAAGAATAAATCGCTTTTCAATGGGGCTAGAATTAAATGTAAGCCCTCAATTCATTCATGCACCTATTATCTATAAATGTCTCTAGCTCACCTTAGAGACATAATTTTCATTTTGTGTTAGAGAACATCAACAATTATTCCTCTACCCCTATGCCATTTTATATGCCATTGGCCTACTGAATCTTGACTACAAATTTACTAACTGTAAGACAGTATTATAGAGGATAACATTCAAGGTATAGTCTATGGAGAGTTGTGGGTCTGTGCAGATAACACAAGCTCAAACTAGGACAGAAAGAAAGAACGAACCTCATCATAGCCCACCAAACCCTGAAGACAACTCCTTGCATGGAACAACCAATGCAGAGAGGACGTCAGGGTCAGCCCCACCATGAGGCACAGTGTCCCCTCAATGACCCACAATGCTACAGGGGGCAGCACTGGAAACACTGTGGGAAAAGTGTGCCTAGTCTGCTACATACACAGTGTTATAAAACATGAAGAGCATGTAACAGGGCAGCAAGAGGAGCTAAGTAATGAAGTCCCAAAAATCCTGAAAATAAGACTTCTAACCTTCCTGGTGGCATAGTGGTTCTGTGTGGGACTGTGTTCCGCAGGGTTGGCAGTTCAAATCTAGTGGCATCTCTCCAGGAGCAGGGCTGAGCTTCCCACCAAGGCAGTGATGCCAAAAAAAAAGACTTCTAATTTGACACCTAATTTGAAAGCAGTCATGAGGGTCAGCAGACAGACCTGGACCTATCGATAGGATTTTTGTTTGTTTTTCTTTTCTTCCTACGTCTACCTACCATATACACTCGTATATAAGTTGAGCTCTTCAGCACATTTTTAATGTAGCTCTTGTGTAGAATTAGGTGCCTTAGCTGATATTTGGGTTAGTTTATACTCGAGTATTTATGGTATATAAAATAAGCAGGATAAACAATCCCAAGGAATAAGCAATGGGACCAGAGATTGGCGGGGGGTGGGGGTGGGTGCGCGGGGCACTGCACTTGGGATAGGAGGAGGTAGGGAGCCGACAAACTCAAGGACAAGGGAAAAAAACAAGAGATTTAAAATTGATGGCCAGGAGGGTTTAGAATATCTGGTAGGATTTGATTGAGTGCAATGTATCTGAGAGGAATTACTGAGTGCAGATTGGAGGGTGAGTATGATAGTGGGCAAGTATGATAGTGAAAGGAAACAGAAAAAAACTAGGAGGCAAAGGTATAGGTATAGCCATGTATATAGTTAAATTAATTTAAAACGATAGGGATATAGATCAACATACATATATTTACATGTTATATAACTGGAGAGCAGATGGACTTTGGGGCACTACTCAAGGCTTACCGAAACACAAGAACATTTTGTTCTAATAACGTGGCATTCTTTGATAATCACTTTCTCTACACAATCACTGAAAACAAAATGGGTGCATAAGCAAACATGGTGAAGAAAGCAGATGGTGCCCAGCTATCAAAAGACATATTAATTGAGATCTTAAAGGCTGGAGGTTAAGCAAGCAGCCATCTAGCAGGGAAGCAACAAAACCTATAGGGAAGTAATATACCAATCTATGTGATCATGACACGTCAACAGATCAGGGATCATGTATCAAAAGATCCAAAACAAATAATTACATTAATGCAAACGAGGTGGATCAGAGTGGAGCCTCAAAACCCATCTATAGACAATAGCACATACCCTCACAGAAGGATCACAAAGGGAGTATTCAATCAAGGTGCAGCACAGCATCAATGAAGCACACAACATTCCCGTAGTTCCTGAATGCTTCTTTCCCCTGTCTCAACCACTATCATGACCGATTTCCACCTTTCAAATCTTGGTAGGCTGGAGTATGAACATTGGTAGAGAAAAGAGCTCTGGATACATGGAATCCAGGACAGATAAACCCCTCAGGAACTGTAGTGGGAGTAGCAATACCATGAGGGGAGGGGGAGAAACTAACCCAGGGGGACAAATATATAACCCCCACCAAGGGGGAGCAAAAACAGACGTGTAGGTGAAGGAAACAATGGATGGTGTAAGATATGAAATGACAATAATAATAATAAATAATTGATCAGGGATTTATGAGGGTGGGCTGGGGAGGGAGGGAATAAAAGAAGAGCTGATAGTTGATACCAAGGGCTCAAGTAGAAAGAATATGTTTTGGAAACAATGATGGTAACATATGTACAAGTGTTCTCAATACAATTGAATTATGAATTGTTGTAAGATGTGTAAGAGCCCTCCTATAAAATGACTAATAAAAAAGGCAATATTTAACAGGATACTGCTGTTGATTTCATTTCTTGAGTTAAGTTGTATAAATGTGTACAGTGTGCTTCTTTAAAGAAAAAAATAAAAATCTCTCCTGAATCCTTATACTTAAAACCTCAATAGTGATTTGGGTGGCAAGAAAGTTAAAAATAAATAAGGAAAAACCAAACTGAAATGTACTTGGAGTCTTTAATGATACATAAGTTCATCTTAGAAAGAAATTAAAACAAAGGAAAAAAGGGAGTTCTACTTCTCCATTATAAAAAAATCGTATCTAAAAAGAAAAAATCCTGTCAGAAATTTGGATTAAATTGATCATGATACAAGAATAAATAATAAAGAAATAAACCAATAAAAGAGTCCTTTTCAAAAGGACCAATGATATAAAAATCTTCCTAAATTTCTAGAATAATCTATTTTTCATATCTCTTAATCAAATATTAATAGTTTTGCTAAAAGTGGTTATTTTAATGTTCTGAGCAGGGAATTGGCTGATTCAGCATAAAGCCATAATGAGTTTATTCAAAGCTATGGAAATACACCCAAAACTACACACCTCCTGTTTATTCCAAAATATTGAATATTAGTTTTTTCTCCCCTTTGTCATGGCAAATAAACAGCATATAATTGAGATATTAGACCTATATCAGGTTTTGTTGTTGCTCGTTGCCATGGGCTCAGTTCTGATTTGTAGTACAATACAATGAAACACTGCCCCTTCCCACACGATCTTCACAATTTTTGAGCCCATTATTATAGCCATCCAGAGAGAATAAATTGTATGTCAGTATTAATTTGAAAAGTAATTTCCTATTCAAAGATTTTAGTTTATATTTTTAAATTTAAAATCATATAAAGGGATGTATATACTTACTCCATAATTAGTGGTTCATCTTTAAAGGTCCTATTAAGTATGGTCATATTGTTAGGATCTGAGAAGGAAGAAACAAATATAAATTAGGAAAAGCATTTTATACCATTTTTCATATCTGTTTTCAGAGGAAACTATTATTTTATGTTTTTCTTTTTTTTCTTCTAGCCCTAGCCCTAGCCCTGTTTTTCTTTTCTTTTCTTTTTTTTTTTTTTGGGGGGGGGGGACTGTTTTTCAAGATTTATCTCTACTCCATTAAGTCATCACTAGTAAGACATCTTAAATTTAACTTGAGTGTATAATAAATTTGTAACTGATAAAATATTTTGGGAGAATTCATTCTATAAAGAAAATTAAGCATTATAGCCGCTTTCTCTTGAGATTTCAGTTTGAAAAATCCCTTAGAGGAGCTTTCTTTAAAAACAATTTACACAGGACTAACTGACAATTAACAACATTTCACTGTATGCAAAACTACCGAACTGAAATGTCCACATGTACATACAAGCGATGCCGTGCACACTGCCATCTTTTGAAAATATTTAAGAACATGTGCTTAATATTACTACTTGTAGTCCCAATGTTAGAAAAAAGTACAACTGTATTTTATTTCCTTAAATGATAGCTCCAAGAATAAAGCTGTCTATTTAGGTATAATTATTTGGCCCTTTTGATAAGACTTGTGATAAGGTTTGGGGGTGGTTCTTGTAGACTGACTCTATTCTCACTATTTCTGGGCATTCTTGTTTTGGGGATATTAGAAACCAAAGTACATCTTCCTGAGGTTCTGAATAAAATTTAAATTCTGGCAATCAAATTCACTGTGAATTTTGGAATGTGTCAGTAAGAAGTCTGTGCTTCTTTGGCTACTTGTTAGTGTCTGATGAAAAACCTGTGAGAATCAAGAGACAGTGTAGGGTGCCCACCTTGCTATGAGTGAGAGTAGCAGGTACATTGTTATTCTTGCAATTGAATATTACTTAATGATAAAAGCAGTCATTAATAGCTTCTTTGATGGCTCTGGGGATAGCTAAACCTAGAATTTGTCCAAATAATTCTATAAACCATTAAAAGTCTTTAATATTAAACTCTTATTCCCTCAACCTCCTTAGAGTGAATTTAAATTCTTTAACAGTCCCCATAATGGTTGAATGGGTTGAAAAAGAAAATGTTAAAAAATGTTAGCATAAAAAAAAAGTTACCATAATCATTGATACTTGAGAAGTATATTTGAACTAATTTCAGAAAATTGTTTTGGGAAGTATATTTGAACTAATTTCAGAAAATTGTTTTGGGATTATTTACCAAAGACTAACAAGCTTATTTTTACTTCAATGACCTACAAGAATATTAAAAATTTTTTAAACAAATTTACCTAATGTTTGATTTTGTCCCCAGAAGATAACAGCTCCCAAATCACTGTTGGCGTGATTTTTAGGAAAATATGTCATAAGGACATCCATTTGTGAATCTCCATCAAAATCCCCCGGGACGACACTGGTTATCAATGCACTATGATTCCTAAAAGAAAAATAATTAAAAAATACCCAGTCAAACGGCAATAAAAGGCATCTATATATTTCTACTACACAAGAATTTTTAAAAATAAAACTTAAAATTTTCACAGAATCACTTTATTTCTTCTTAAAACATCTCATCTCCTCTGCTATGGAATGAAGTATGAAAAGCTCAGGATTCATGCATAATAGCTTTTTAACACATAATAGTTTTAAGATAAATGTTAACACATTAAAGACAGTATCTTTAAAAATCACGAAGTTAAAAAAATCAAGCAACCAAATCAATGTGAAGGGGTGGGGAAATAGTGGAGATCCAAAACCCATCTGCAAGTTAACACATTAAAAACCAGATAAACTTGGAATCCGTTCGCAATATGTTAAGTATATTTTTAAGAGCCCAGTTTTCTGTTCAAGTATTAGCTTATATACTTCTTTTTTTTTTAAATTAGGCATCACTGCCCTGGTGGTGGGAGTAGGAGGCCCAGCCTTTGCTCCTGGGAGCCGGAATTGAACCTCCATCCCAGTGGGCCGCAGTCCCGCGCACAACCACTACGCCACCGGGGCTCAGCTATATACTTCTTATAGTTAGTCAATTCCCTCCCTTTTAAGTATACTAAGATGTAGAGCAGGCCTGGTGGTGTTTTCTGCACTGAACTACTAAACGAACTCCAAGACCAGCAGCTCTGATCCACTGTGGGAGAAAGACACGGCTTATCTGCTTCTATAAAGATTTACAAAGCCTGAAACACCAGAAAAAAGTGTCTTTCGAAGTAGACAACCACCCCCTTGGGGTACTGGAACAGTGCTTGGTAGTGATTTTGCTAAAGCAGTCACCTATACTTTGCCTTGGTCATGAACAAAAGCTTTTCATTACCAGGGGCACTAAGTTTGTTTTTCCTGGAAAAGGGTGTGGTGATTAGACCAAGTGAGTCTGGGAACCTATGCTATATAGGGTCACCAAGTCAGAATTGACTCAATGACAGTAGGTTTGGGAAAAACATCAATGATATTTTTAATAAGGAGGCTGAGAATCAAGGGAGGAGAAGCATTGGTAGTATAGTGGTTATTTGTTAGGCTGGGACCCATAAGGTCAGCAGTTTGAAACCACTATCCACTCCTCAGGAGAAAGGGGCTTTTCTACTCCTGTAAATAGTTATAGTCTCAGAACCTCACAGGGGCAGTTGTATCATGGCCTTTAGGGTCAGCATGGGCATTGATGCCACTGAGTTTGCTTTTGAGGGAATCAAATGATTAACCACGAGAGCATTATTGTGAATTTTTAAGCTAAAACACATTATAAAATGCTTAATTTTAGATTTTAAATGTAGATCCTAAATTTTCTGTGAAAATTAACTAAGTTTTATTTCTACAAGCTAGAAAAAACATTAAGTTCTTTTTCGCTAAATCTAGAAGTACTGGTAGTCCCTGGATTAGAACAAGTTTCATTTCCAAGTGTGTCTATTATTACATGAGTTGTAATAATTAGACCAATTGTCATCAAGTCAATTTTGAGTTATTGAGATCGTACAAGATAGAGTAGGGTTTATGAGGGCGTAAATATTTACTGGAAGAGATAACTTGACCCCCCACGCCCCACTCTAACAGAGCAGCTGGTTGGTTTCAACTGCTAATTTCGTGGTCAGCAGTCCAATTTGTAAGGCACTACACAAACCAGGCTCCTGGAACATTTAGTACAGATTATATCTAATGTAAAATGTTTATCTTATATAAAATGTAGAGAGTACATAGGTACCTCTCTATATATGTATGTGTGTGTATATACTAGAACAAGCAAGGTTGTGGCATACGCATAACATAGGCTGTTAATAAACCTTCCTCCAATTCAGATAAAGCATTCTTATTCATCTAATCCAGCTTCTCTGATGATCTGCTCAGCATTAGATTGAATATGCATGGTGAGAGGATACAATCCTGAGGCAACCTTTCCTGATTTTAAATCATTGAGTATTCCCTTTGTTCTGCTGGCACACTGGCCTCCTAATCTGTATACAAGTTCTGCAGTAGCACAATGAAGGGTTCTGGAATTCCATTCTTCTCAAGGTTATCTATAGTCTGCTATGATCTCTTCAGTCAAATGCTTTGGCATAGTCAATAAACCACATGGAAACATCTTTTATACATTATCTGCTTTGAACTAAGATCTCTCTTGATATCAGCAATGATAAACCTTTTCCAACATCCTCCTAAGAAACCAGTCTGACTCTGGCAGTTGACAATGATCTTCAGAAAAATTTTACTTGCATGTTATTATCAATGATATTGTTTCAGAGGCTCAGTATTCTGTCGAGTTATCTTTCTTTGAAATGGACATATATGGATCTTTCCAGTCTATTAGCCAAGTTGCTATCTTTTAAATTTCCTGGTATAGGCAAGTGAGTACTCTAGAAGCCCATCACAAATTATTATCTTTTTATCTTTATGAACAACCTTATTGTACTAAGAGTTCAAATTCTAAAGCACTTGGTTAGTGGAAGCTTTGGTCTACACTGGAATCCCTGACTCCATGTTGAGTCTTTCCTTAAGTTCTTTGTGAACATTAAACCAACAATATGGCCAATGCTTAGGCAAGTCAGGAGTAAAGCTAGGGGCAGCTTTAGCTTTAGCATTAGGTAGAGCATATTTAAAAGTATATTGAAAACAAAAATGTATATAGCCACTACTGAGCTAGCCCATGGTGAGTCAGTTTTGCTCTCAGCTTGCATGTACTGGGCAATTAGCCTGGGTATGTTCTTAAAGGGTTTATTGCAGAGATTGAATCTTACCTAGTTAGGCTGTTCTAGTAGCTATGACTTACTACTGCATAGACATGAGTCATACCCTGGCCACCTGGCAGAAGCCGTAGAAACAATCCAGTACAATTTTAAAAATTGCAATTATGTCCTTTTCTAATTATGATCCTCTATTTTTGTAGTGCTACCTGCAATAGGCATAAATTGACCTCTTACTGATCTTGATATTGTGGTGATTTCCATCATCTTCATGCCCGTGAATCCGTGAACTCCATTTGGGATATACAGATAATTGGCCTCATTCGGTCTTTCTCTTGCTTAAAGCTTAAAAAAGGGTCAATAGATATGTTCTACTACTTTTCTGTCTGTCATATTATGGTTGCTGTGTGTTGCTGGACGCTGTGTCACTACTATTTCAAATACCAACAAGGTCACCCAAATTGAACAGACTTCAGCAGAACTTTCAGACTAAGCATAAACTATAAGGAAGGAAAAGAAATTAGCTTCACTTCAGAGAAATTAGCTACTGAAAACCTTATGGATAGCATCAAATCTTTGTCACATATTGAAAACAGCAGCAGGACAGTAGCAGAACATTATTAAGAAAGTGCCGGAAGATGAATCCCTCAAGGCTGAAGGAGCTCAAAATATGACTGAGGAAATACTGATTTCCCAAATTTGACTCATTCATAATGATGTGGGTGGAGTATGAGTCTAGGAAAACTGGAAGTCTTCGAAATAAAGAGTGCAAAGTAATTGACATATTAAGTACTAGTGAGTTGAAATGGGCTGCTATTGGCCATTTTCAGTCAGAAAAATCATAAGTTACTAGGCTGTAAATAACAGGGCAAAAAGGGAATGGCATAGCATTCATTATCAAAAAAGACATTTCCAGATGTACTTGAAGTACAGCACTCTCTGTGATAGGGTACCTATCTACAAACAAGGAAATTCAGTCAATACAACTATTATTTAAGTATATGTATAAAGAAGTAAAGTTAGTGATATAGAAATTGAAAAAAATTTTTGAATGTTTTCAGTCTAAAATGGACCAAACATGCAATTAAGATGCATTGACTAATTACTAACTTTATATGGAAAGAAAAGACACCCAGGATAAGCAAAGAACTTCTGAAAAAGAAGAACCAGGAAGGAGGTCTTGCACTACCTGACTTAAAAACCCACCACATAGTCATATAGTTAGCAACTGAGAGGGGTACAACAACAGATACACAAAACAAATAGGACAGAACTGAACCCAGGAGTAATGAATCTGCCTACAGGCAACTGAACTAGGACAAGGCACCAAAGACTATCAAATGGGATAGATAAACTCTTCAACAAATGGTGCTGGGAAAATTGGATCTCCATACGCAGAAGAATGAAACAGGGTCCGTATACCTCCCCAGGCATGAAAACAAACTCAAAATGAATTACAGACTTACATGCGACTTCAGAGCTACAAAGATTATCAATGAGGAAAGCAGGATGAGCTTAAGAACCCAATTGCAGGGCACACACAGACTACCAAGTATAATATAGGAAGCACACACAGTCAGACAAAATAGATGACCGGAACCTGCTAAAATGGAACACTTATGCACACCAAAAGACTGCATCAAGAGAGTCAAACAGGAGCACCTAGCTGAAGAATTTTTTTTTAACCAACAAGATCTAATTAACAAAATATACAGAACTATATAATATCTCAATAATAACAAATGACCAAATTAAAAAGTAGGCAAACAACATGAACAGACAATTCACCAAAAAACAACACCTGAATGAATAACAAACTCAAGAAAAATGCTCAGGATCACTATCCATCATATGCAAATTAAAACTATGATGAGGTATCAACTTATACCCGCATTGATAGCCCAATTTAAAAAATGGAATAGAATAAATGCTGGAGAAGATGTATAGTCACAGGAACTCTTATATACTATTAATGGGCTTGTAGACCACTATGTAACGAGATAAGGCGCTATATGAAACAACTGAAAATGTAAACCCCATAAGATCCAAGCAATTTTGGGGGGATATACCACAAATTGTTAAGAGATAGAACACGAACAAATGTATACGCCCCCATGTTTTGTGCAGCACAGTTCAAAATAGCAAGAAACTGCAAACAGCCTACCTATTCATCAAGAAGGATTGATGACTACGGTACATTCATATACAATAAAATTCTATGCGTCCCTAAAAAAGAGCCATGAAAGCAAGACACACTTCCTGACATAGATGGACCAAAAACTATTCCACTGAGTGAAGTTAGTCAATCACAAGAGCCCACTGCTCTAAGGATAACACCAAGATGAAGGCAGGCTTCTGCTTTCTGGTCACAAAAACTGCTAATCTAGCCTAAAACAAAAAGGTAGAGAGTCTACCTAATGTCCATGAACCACATTATTCCCATTTTATATATCTTCAAAACCACTTCAACAGAAGATCTCACTTTGGCTGGGATCACTCCTTAAAGAAGAGGGGGCAAAGGGAGAAAACTATTGATTTGCTACAATATAACATTATGATAAGCTCACCACAAATCAATAGATACTCCTACAGAAGTTAAAAGTCAACAGGAGAGGAGAGGAGCGTGTATGTATGTTTTGGACAATGCACTCACATCTCTCTTGGTGGGCAAGAAGAGTTAGCAGTCCAATGCATAATACATTATGTGAACAGGACTCCATTTTATGCATAGAAATAATTCACATTATATTGAATTTGGAAACTTAAGTAAACATCCTGAAGTTCTGTCATGTTATCTGAGTGACTGAATTTTTTAAAAAAGGCCTTAAATTTAATTTCCACTTAATTCTTCTAGAGCAAATAAAAAGAGCAAGTTTGCAATGAGACAATGAATTATTTCTTAAATAGGATTTAAAAATCTAAATTGACATTATAGGATATATATATGAAAGTGATAAACATATTAAGGAGAAAAATAACAGTTTACTTTTCTGCATATACTTACTATCCTGGCCACTTTATCAAGTGTTTTATGACTCATTTAATATTAACTACCTGAAATAGGTACTGTTATCCTCATTTAACAGTCTAGGCTTAGGGTCATAAAACTCTTGAGACTGAAGAATCTGTCAATCCTGTCCCTTCCAACAACTTTAAAATCACCCAAGAGCCTTAAATATGCTTTTCCAAACAAATGAAATCAGTGTAATCTGAAATAGTAACCTTCAAATGTTTTCAATGTGACTTCAGAGCCGCATGTTCACACTGAAAGAGCCGCATATTGCTCGCGAGCAGCCGTCTGCCGACCACTGGTGTAAGTTCAGGGTGGTTAAGTAGTTTCCAAGGCCAAACAGTTAATTAAATGGAATAGCTGCAGTTATATGAGCCTTTGAAATGATCATCATTACATGTCTATATGTATATATGTACCGACACGCACACACCATATATTTTGGACCTTAAGACACACCTGATCATAAGATGCACCCAGTTTTTAGAGAAGGAAAATAAGAAAAAAATATTCTGAACACTGGTATACTAAAATGTTCTGGGGTACCACACCTTTGGACCCTAAGACACACCCTTGTTTTCCCCCCAATTTGAGAGGGTAAAAAGTGCATCTTAATAGTCCAAAAAATATGGTGTGTGTATATATATGTATATATACACACACACATATACAATAAAAATATTTTTAGTAATGACAGTTTCTTTAGAGGATTCTAACATTTGAACTTTTATAGGGAAATGTCATCTTGAAAAATGATGAGCTATAGTACACATACATGCTAACCTGTCACTTTCAAGTTAATTCTAATTCATAGCGATGTCATGTGTGTTAGAGCAAAATAGTGTTCCATAGGTTTAAAGTGCTGAACTCAAAACTTTACCCTTTAATTAGCAGTTAAACTCCCAGAAAAAAAGGATCAGAAGGGAGTGGTTTTCCTTGAAAAACTTTTGACAGGTGTCAATTTTGGAGTCATCAGAAATAGGAGAAGAAAAGAGCATGGAACAGGAATGAAAAGGGGTTCATTCAAAAAATCATAATGTTGTGTGGCCACATTCCTGATATGATTGATGACAACAAATGTGTGAGTAAGCAAATGTAGTGAAATAAGCTGATGGTGCCAGGCTATCAAAAGATATAGCATCTGGGGTCTTAAAGGCTTGAAGATAAACAAGTGGTCATCTAGCTCAGAACCAACAAAGCCCACATGGAAGAAGCACACCAGTCTGTGTGACCACGAGGTGTCGAAGGGATCAGGTATCAAAGAACTAAAAATTATATCACTGTAATTATATCATTATCAATGAGGGGGAGTAAAGATTGGAGGCCCAAAGCCCGTCAATAGGTGAAGCTACATCCCCTTACATAGGGATAGCAGGGAGGAGACAAACCAGTCAAGGTACAACGTAGCAACAATGAAATATGCAAATTTCCTCTAGTTTTTAAATGCTTCCTCCCACTCACTATCATGATACTGCCTTTTAAATATGGCTAGATCCGGGGATGTACACTGGTACGGATAGGAGCTGGAAACATGGGGAATTCAGGACAGATGATCCCTTCAGGACTAGTGGTGAGAGTGGTGATAAAAGGAGGGAAGATGGAATAGAAAGGGGGAACCAATTGTAGGGATCTCCATATAACCTCCTCCCTGGGGTTATGGACAAGAGGGAAGTGGGTAAAGGGACACATCAGACAGTGTACAATATGACAAAATAATGATAATTTGTAAATTATTGAGGGTTAATGGGGGAGGGGGAGTGATGAGGGAGGGGATATATGGGGAGCTGATACTGAGGGGAATATATGGAAGGAGGATGTTTCGAGAATGGCGATGGCAACAAATGTGCTAATGTGGACTACATACAATTGATGTA
>PVJH01042956.1:0-13939 GCA_004026705.1 Nesogale talazaci | reverse complement strand
TCACTTGAACATAGTAATTACCCTACTGATTTCAGAAGTAGAGTAGAACTTCGTCCATGCAGAAATCACTGGATGGGCTCATTTTAGAGCTACACTGAGTTTTGTCTTTTTTAGCAAGAACTTAGCTTTACGTGAATTCTAAATGCATGTGGGAGTATTTTGAAAGATGATATTTAAATCGTATCAGAGAAAACCTTCTACTCATATAGAAGAGTTGATCCCTACAGATATCTTTGATAGCCCGATAAAAAGCAGCCTGATCAGCTTCTCAAATCAGAGCCTTCCTGCTCCTTGTCTAAACTCCACAGTGGACGCTTCCTTTTAGTCATCACACACTTGAAAAAGTATGTCACCTTTTTTTAAATTGACTTTACTAATCCAAACTAGTCGTCTCTCACATTAAAGTAACAAAATCCTGCTGTGCACATTTTTTAAGAAGACTAACTTTATTCATGCAATATTAACTATGATGGAGTGTTCACATAGAGCGTAAAATCCTGGTTAGTGCAGTGGTTAGGCTGCTGAGTGGAAGGTTAGAGGGTCAGACCCACTAGTCCCTCCATAAGACCAAGACAGTAGCAGTCTGCTTCTGCAAACATTTACAGCTTTGGAAGTTTGATAGGGCAGCTCTGCCACATCCTTCAGGTTTCATAACAGATGGAATTGACTTGATCAAAAAGAGTTTTATATTTATTTGGGAATGGGGGGTTGGCATGTGTTGAGGTAGAGCATTTGGGAAAGGACACATAAATGAGCATTTCAAGATCAAAATTAAATGCCACTTTGTGGGCTAAATAATTTGACTATTTCCCTATCACTTCAATGGGAATAATAATGAAAATAGCTGCCTATCTGTCTAATAAGGAGCTGTGGTCATGTCACAGTAGTGAAGACTTGGCTGATAGCCAAAACAAAAGCCATCTGCACCATCTTCAGCTCTGTGGGAGAAATATGTACTATGTGCTAAAGATGATACCCTGTAAGCCCATGGGGCAGTTCTACTCTGTTCTAAAGGATTTCCATGGGTCTCTATAGGGTCCATGAAGGTTTTTTATGAGATCTACCCAATTTCTTTTTCATCTCAGATGCTTTTTTATCCTTATTCTATTATCCATTTATAATTTTCTGTGCAATGCAGTCAGGAAATACATCACATAACTTTGTTACACTATGTGCAGGATCCATCAAGATATGTTCTCTGTTTTGCCATTGAGTCAACTCTGAGTCATCGTGAGTGACCCCATCTGCAACAGAATCACAGACATAACTGTGGTCATACCTTTTAAACTATATGACGGTGAGTCACTGTGAATACAAAGTGTGGTTGCTATGAGTCAGAATAGACCCAATGGCAGTGGGGTGGGCAAGGGGCTTGGTGTATCCTTGCCTCAGGGTCTTCCTTCAGGATACCAGGCTAAGGATGATTCTTCAGAAAATATACACCACTTCTCAAGGTCTCTCTTTCTTTGTGCTCTCTCACCAGTCCACCTTGGATTTCTTTTTTTTTTTGGGGGGGGGGGGGGGGCTGCGCATCACTGCTCTCCGGCGGTGGGAGTAGGAGGCCCAGCCCCACTGCTGGAATTGAACTTCCGTCCCAGTGAGCCACAGTCCCGCGTACAACCACTATGCCACCGGGGCTCAGCCCTGATTTCTATTATAAAAGGATGTTTAAAGACACTGTGAAAAGTGAAACATACATAAGTTATTAAATAAAAATCTAATTTTCTATGTGAATTTTTCACCCAGATCGTAATAAAGTGGTAAAGAGCTGAATTTTCTTAAAGAAGGGACGAGGACCACTGAATGCAACAGCTAGTATTATGAAACATTTTTTCTAAATAAGCTCAGAAGTAGATATACTGTGCTACCCTCTCCCTCTTTCCAGCTTCTATGGACACTCTCCTCTCAGCTCATGGGTGGGTGAATCCATTCATAGTCACTGCCCATTTGTGTGAGGTCCCAATATACGTCGATAAATGGTTGGAACCTACCTACTTGTTAAGACCACAGCTATGGGGAGCATAGTCACTCAGATAACAAAACTGAGTTCAGTCGCTGTGTGATCTTGAGCATTTCCGTAACTATTTATCAAATTTACTCCAACCCTGAGAAGGCCTGCTGGCGTCGTGGTCCTGTGTGGGGCTGTTAACCACAAAATCAGCAGTTTGAAATCACCAGCTGCTTCTTGGGAGAAAGATAGGACTTTCTTTCCTACTCCTGTAAAGAGTTACAGTGTTACAGACCCAAGGGGCAGTCCCACCAGGTCCTGTACAGTCGCTACAACTTGAAAACAACTGGACGGCCATGAGTTTGGTTTTAAATTCCATTCTGACTCTCAAGTTTCTTCTCACACGCCCCTACCTCTCCTCTCTGGGCTCTTTCAGTTCCCTAATGTCTTTCTGCCTTTAGGGAGAGCCTTCATTTCTTCCTCTAAACTTGTAGTTCTCAACCTTCCTCATGCTGTGGCCCTTTGAAACAGTTCCTCATGCTGTGATGACCACCCCCTCCCAACCATAAAATTACTTTCACTGCTACTTCATCACCATCATTTTGCTACTGCTATGAATTGGACAACTCCTGTGAAAATGTTTGTCCCCCAAGGGGTGGCGAGCCACAGGTTAAGAACTGCTGCTCTAAACCCTGTCCACTCACCATTTGCTTCATTCGAGGAACAAAATGGAGTTCCTGCTGCTAACAGAATGTTGGAGGTTCAGTTCACGTAGAGGCACTTCAGAAGCGAGGCCTGGCAATCAACCTCTGAAAAAACTAGCCACGGGACTTATGAAGCACCGTTCTACTCTGAGGCCTGTGTCAGAATTCACACTATGGTAACTGATGGTGGGAATCAAACAATGAGCACAACTGGCTTGTTTCCTACCCTATCCCTGTGTTGATTCATGGGACCCTGGGAACATAACAGATTACACATTAAGGTGTAGTTTAAAACCACCCACAGGGGCAGTTCCATTTTCCTATA
The DNA here is from genome assembly GCA_004026705.1 of Nesogale talazaci. Lineage (NCBI taxonomy): Eukaryota > Metazoa > Chordata > Mammalia > Afrosoricida > Tenrecidae > Nesogale > Nesogale talazaci. The sequence continues at coordinate 10,962 of PVJH01042956.1, read as the reverse complement.
AAGTCCTTAGGAATCAGGATCGACACACATAGAAGTGAGTTTGATTTGAAGTTCAGTGTTACTTCATCGCCTTTGCACATACTATGTCTTCTGCCGGTTAATAGAAACCTGCCCTTCAGATCTACTTCCATCACTGTGTCTTCCATGAACTTTTTCATGGCTACTCTGCTACAACAAGTTCCCCTAGGTATAAGAGAATGTCTGTGTCTCTTTTCCTTTTTATCACTTATTTTCACTTCTGGTGAGTAGTTCACCTGGATTCATTGATTTATGTCTATTCTACAAGACCAAACCCTGGTGCATGGGTATTTGAAGGTAGAAGAAGGCAAGGTAGATATTTGTTGAGGGATTGAAATGTAGTGCACCAGATTTAGCTTCTCTATTTGTAGTCTCATTTTGAAGACTCTTTCCGTAAGGATAACTTCTTAGGTCATTCTAATAACATACATGTGATTTTTCTTCTGTTTTATTTTCTTTAGGTCAACACTTGTGCCATCCAAATTGAAATTGTACAGTTAACTTCACTCTTACCTGCAACTTCCTGCTAATTCCCGGAATGAAAAAGAAAGATGAACATTCTTCTGTCTCCCTTCCCAAATGATTTCTTCACCTGGAATTAATTAGTCTAAAAAAGAAAAGGAAAACATCCTTTCTTCATCTACAAAAGAATTCACTGTAACCAAGTACTGGATAACTTCTTCAGTAATCTCAACAGACTCTAAGCACTTAAGTGACTTTCAAAAGTTCCCCAGGATGACCTTATTCTAAATGTTGCAACTAAAATTTACAACATATTTCATAGACACATCAAAACCAAAACCTCCTAATTTTCTTTTTCCTTATTCTGAACAAAGGAACTTTTGCTTTGAATAGTGAAGGGGGAAATCATTGGAATGTGAAGTCTGAGGTCCCAAATTTGAAATTTGATTCTATTATCACCTAGCTGAGTGACATAAATATCATATTTAATCTCCTTGGATTTGTTTCTTCCCTTGTATATAAATGAAATCTTGCCATTGTGTTGCCATCAAATCAATTATAATTCATAGTGACTGTGGTAGTCACTTATTCTGGTGTCAGTTTGAGGCTTAAGCCTGTAGTGGTAGAATCTAGCCTGTTAATCTGGTGATAGTCATTGAGACCTCTGTGTGGGAGTGGCCTTGCCATGAGAATTCTGGGAAATGTGATCATTCCTTCGTGGAGGTGGGAGATACTATATCTCTTGTTTCACTTCCTTGCAGACTTCCTTGCAGACTTTCAACTGACAACACTCCCTTGGAGTCACTCGACTGACAAGACTGGCTCCTGTAAGACATCCCTGAGGAGAAGCCACATGGATCTACCCCCATACAGCCAGAAACCTGGACCAAGAGAAGCCATGTAGAGATTCCTGCCAGTGCTGAGATGCTTACACCACCACTCAATCCAAAGACTTTCTACCCACTGTTTGACCCACTTTGGCGTCATTGCATGTGTTTTGTGAGTCTGAAAAGGACTTTATAGATTGCTGTCAGATATATGGGCTAGTATCAGACTTATGGACTTGATCTGGACTGGGCTGGGACATTTTCTCAATGTTCAATTGCTCTTGTATATGACACTCTTTCTTATACACATATGAATTTCTCCATGAATTTGTTTCTCTCGTCTACCCAGACTAACACAGTGACCCTATGGGATTGGATAGCACTGCCCCATAGGGTTTCCAAAGCTGTAATTTTTTTAGGGAAACTATCTCATCTATCTCATCTTTTCCCTGCTAAGTAGCTGATGGTTTGGGAACCTCAACCTTTCAGTTACCAGATCTGTGCTAACTGCTGTGTCACCAACTTAGTAGAGTAGCTTCTGTAATATTACATTGAGCAAATCTTCTGAAAAAGGATATCTCTTTAAAAATATTGAGGAGCTCCGTGAAGATCAAGGTGTGCCTGATGTAGCCGTAGTCTTTTCATTGGACCCATACGCATAAGGAAACTGGACAGTTAATATGAAAGGCTAAAGAATTGAAGTCATTGTGTTGGGAAAAAGCATTGAATACACCATGAACTGCCAGAAGAATGAACAAATGTGTCTTGAAAAAAGTACAGACAGAATGGTCCTTAACAGGTAGAAGAGTAGGCAATTCACTCAAGTCCCCACCCACAGCATCAGGTGCGTTTCTTTCCTTCCCAAAAAAAAAAAAAAAAAAAAACCCTGCATTCTACTTGCAAAAAGAAAGGCAGAATGGTGAGACATCATCTCCTAGACTTCTGACATATTATCAGCAAAAACAAGACCCTGGACAAGGACATCAAGCTTGGTAAAATAGAGGAGCAGAGAAAAAGAGGACGCAATCTTAATAAGATGGATTGACACAGTGGCCACAAGGCCAGGCTCAAACATCATTGGAAAGATTTTGAGGTTGGCTTGGCACCTCAGAACCACGTAGTGTTTTGCTCCATTGTACATAAGAACACTTTGGTTCAACGTTGACTTGACAACAATCAATAACAATGGAGTGACCTCATGAAATAGGTGTCCTTTTGTGATGAAATAACTTCAGTCAGCATAAAGTCCTCCAAATTCATCCACAGCATGGGGTGGTTCGTGGTCCCCCCCTTTAGTCTTTAATAATGTGTGTATGAACCAAAGTTTGTCTATTCATTCTCCCACCAATGAGGATTGAAGTTGTTTCCATCTTCTTCCTCTTGTAAAAAGGGCTGCGATGAACATGGGCATGCATGTGTCTGCTCGGGCTGTGTTCTTTATTTCTTTAAGGTAAATGCCATGTAGAGGAATTTCTGGGTCTTCTGGTATTCCTCCTCCCAATTGCTTGAGGAAGCACTGTACCTCTTTCCACAGTGCAGTTTTACATTCCCACAAGTAACAATTATTCTTATCAGGACCATTGTAAGTGAAAAGTCAACTAGGTTAGAAGTTTTCCTTCCAAATCATTTACTTGTAGCAAATATTTTCATAAACGGACCTGAACTTCCCGAGATAAAAAATATGAACTTTCAGATGACCAAACTGGAATACTGCAAGGGAAATATGCTGTGAAAATTATGCTGCGATTGTTATCGTGATGGAAATGTGGTAAAGTTTTCCTTATCCCAAGCAAGCCAGTTGGCCAGGTAATCACATAAAGATGAGAATTTTTTTAAAGATGCAGGACTACATTTCACAATCTGGGTTACGCAACCAAAAGTGTAAGAGGCTTGAAAGAAAAGCATTGTGGTAACCTGACATTTATTTAAATGTACATTTAAATAAAACCTGCTTCTCTTTGGAATCTTAGGAGAAATAAAATTTGTCAGTAATAATTTGAAATATGTGTCAAAGGTTACTAGGCTCAAAGTATGGTTCTAAATATATTACAAATTCTAATCATAAAATTTGTTTGAACAAGATGCTTTCATTATTCATCAATTAAAAATGTGACAATTGAGGCCAGAGAGGTTAAGTAACTTTCCCACAGTCACCAGACTACTAATGGGTAAATGCAAGATTTGGCCTAATGTGACTTCAAACTTGCTTCAACAAACAAATTCTGCTACCTCTCACTTAGTAACTACATGTGGGCCTCTCCTGGAACATTTTTCAAGAGATACTGTTCAATCAAAGTTTCTTCCATGCCACAAAATGCGAGTGATTTCTTGAAGGTAAGTGTTAGTTAATATTGTGAGAACAGTTTAATTCTTAAAAGAAGTCTACAAAGTCAATTACAAAGTTTTGCTTCACTCTGACCTAAGCCGTTATTGGGAGGAAATTGCTTCAAATTCTTTGACAGGTTTACTCGGGGCCAAAGAGTGGAGGAAATGTCAAAGGAAAGTTCACAGAATGAACAAATACAGATAGGTCTGGTATCATTCAGTCCATTCCAACCCACAGCTCCCCCCAAAGGCCCAAGTAGAATAGTCCCCATGGATTCTGAAGCCTATAATTCTTATGGGAGCTTGTTCTCACATCTTTGTCTAACTGAGTTCAAACTAAGGACAGCTCAGTAATTAACCACTAAGCCACCAGAGGTGAGAAATAACCTCTAACAAATTATTTAACATTAAATAAACCAAGATAAAATTTTAATTAATTAATTGTTCAAACACAATTCGTATCAAGAGTTCTTTCAATTTGTATTACTAGAAACTAGATGGGAAGGAGTGGGATTGTGTGTGGAAGATTGGCATGATGAATTTACTTGATGTGGTTTCTCTCCACGGGTCTTTTTGGATCAGAAAAACTTATGGCTTACTATGATGAGAATGAAACATCAATAGGAATGGTTTTGCATGCATCATCAAAAAGGGCATTTCAAGTTCTATCTTCAACTACAATGCAGTTTGCAATAACATTATATCTATCAATACAACCATATTATTCAAATTTAAGAACCAGCCAACAAAGCTAGGAATTAAAGAAATTGAAGAATTCTACCAATGTCTTCAGTTTGAAATTGACCAAATATGTCATCGGAAGGCACTGATAATTGTTGGCAATTCGTGGCAGTCATGTATGCTGGTGCCAATTTGATTAAGAGTGTAGGAGTGGAGTCTAGCCTGTCAATCTGGAGATAGCCAATGAGACCTCTGTGTGGGCATGGCTTTCTGTGAAAATTCTGGGAAATCTCGTGATATTTCCACCTTGGAGATAAGAGACCATCAACTCAGTCCGTGGGAGACACTCTGCTGGCAAGACAATATGACAGCATGCTGATAGACCCTGAGTCCTGGAAGAACTGGAGGAGAAGTCACATGGGCTTACCCTTATGGAATTAGACTTCTGGGGCTGGAGAAGTCACATGAAGATTTCTGCCAGTGCTGAGATGCTTCTACCGCCACTGGATACACAAGACTCTGCACCCACTGGCCTGTCATTGTCCTGACATCATTGCATGTGCTTTATGAGTCTGAAGAGGACTAACGGATTGGTATCAGACATATGGGCTAATATCAGACTTATGGACTTGGACTGAAATGAGTTGTGATGTTTTTCTCAATGTTCCATTCCTCTTATATGTAAACCTCTCTTTATATACATATGTGTGTTTATGAATTTGTTTCTCTAGTCCACCCGGACTCACATACAATTGGAATGAAAAAGTTGGAGAGGAATGAAAGTAGTTGAAAAATATTTTCTGGGTATTCAAAATGAAGCCAGAGATAGCATGATAGAGTTTTCAAGACTAATGATGTTTTTATCTCAAATATCTTCTTTCAAAAACATAAACAATGACTATACATGGATTTCTCCAGATGGAATGCAAAGAAATCAAATTGACTACATTTGTAGGAAGATACAATGGAGAAACTCAATATTAGCAGCTAAAACCAGGCCAGAGGCTGACTTCAAGACAGACCATCACTTTCTCCTATGTAAGTTCAGATTCAAGCTGAAGCGCATGAGAGCCAAAATATGACATCTCAAGAATAGATTTGACACATTGAACTCTAATGCAGGGAGAGCTGAGCAATTATATCAAGAATATCAAACATGAAGATAAAGGTCATTAAAAAGACAGCAAAGAAAGAAAAAAAATCAAAGTGGATGTGAGAAGAAACTCTGTAACTTGTTCTTAATCTAGAGCAGTTAAGGCAAATAGAAAAAAAAGTCAGAAATTTTCAAAGAGCAGCTCAAAAAAAAGTAAAGTGTTATGATGAAATATTCAAAGGCCTAGAGTTAGAAAACCAAAAAATAAGACCATGCTCTCCATATCTTAGACAGAAAGAACTAGATAACACATTCAAGCCTTGAGTCATAGCATTAAAAGATTACGTGGGCAAAATATTAAATAATGCAGAAAGCATCAAAAAAAGAAAGAATACACAGTCACTATGTCCAAAAGAACTAGTCAATCTTCAACCATTTCAAAATGTTGACTATGAGCAAGAACCAATAGAACCAATGGAAGAATGTCAAACTATCATGAAACCTCATTCAAAAGCAAGGCTCCAGGAATTGAAGGAATATCAATTGAAGTGTTTCAAGAAGACACGAAGTATTGGAAACACTCACTTGTCCAAGGATATTTGGAAGGCTGCTCCTTGGCCAATTGACTGGAAGAAATCTCTATTTGTACCCATTGAGACAAAAGATGGCCCAACAAAATGCTCAGAGTGTAGAACAATGTCATTACCATCACATGCAAGTAAAATTTTGCTGAAGATCACCCAACATTGTTGCAACAATACACTAACAGCGAGCAGCCAAAGATTCATGCGAGATTCAGAAGAGAATGTTGCACGAAGGCTATCACTACTAGCCTTAGATGGGTCTTGGATGAAAGCAGAGAATACCAGAAAGATGCTCACTTGTGTTTCACTTGTGGCTGTGCCACGGCATTAGATTGAGTGGACCGTAACAAACTACTGATAACCTTGAGAAGAACGGGAATCCCAGAACACTGCATTGTGCTCATGTGGAAGCTGGACATGAATCAAGAGGCAGGTGCACAAACAGGACAAGGGCATCCTGTTTGATTTAAAATCAGAAGAGTGCGTCAGAGTTGTTTCTTCTCACCCCACTTTTCAAATATTTATGCTTGAAAAAAATCATCAGACAAGCTGGATTAATTGAAGAAAAATGCAGTGTCAGAATTGGAGGAAGGTTGACTGATAACCTATGCCATGTAGATAACACAACCTTGCTTGCTGGAAATGAGAAGGACTAGAAACACTTTCTGATACAGATCCAGGATTGTATGGATGACAACTCAATGTAAACAAAATCCAATCCTCACAACATCCTGATCAAAGGAGAAAATATTGAAGTCGTCAAGGATCTCATCTTTCTTGGACTCACAATCAACGGTCATGGAAGCAGCAGTCGAGAGATATCACAACACATTGCACTGAGTGGATCTGCTGCACAAAGCCACTTTAAAGTACTGGAAAACAATAATTTACTTTGAGAACTAAGGTATACCTGACTCGAGCCGTGGTGTTTTTAATCTGCCTGCTTGTGAAAGGTGGACATTGAAGAATGAAGAGCAAAGAAAAATAGGTCTGCAGTGAGTCAAAACCAACTTGATGACACGTAACTACAACACCATTCAGTCTTTGTAGCTCCCACCAAATGACCTGATAGAAGCAAGAAAATAGGGTGTGTGAAACTCTAACGTGCAGACATGTCAGGCTTGACGTTCTGCAGAGTTTAAACTAACTCATTTCAGAATCATTTTTATCAAGGGGGGGAAGCGCAAGCAGAGTAGAGTCTTCAGAGAGCCCAGCACTGAACATCATCAATCCAGTAGAGAGCTGTGACACTCAAGAAGCAGCAGCAGGAGAGATATCCAGACCAAGAGTGCAAAAAGAGCAGCATGGGGACTTCCTCACCGACAGAGGAACTATAGCTATAGATCTTCAGGCAGAAGCTTGCTTGTTGAATGAAGTACCTCCAGGCATTTAATTGGGGCACTGGAGCTGAGCACCTTTGGTCTGAGGCTTATGGAAGAATGAGGTGCATTTATCAGTAGCACTAATGGAGCTTTGTAAAACTTGCCAGAGCAGAGCAGAGGCCAAGGCTTCTTACAGTGAAGGGGCTGAAGGCCAGAGAGAAGGCACCCCAGAGAAGTTGTCCTGACCTGAGAGCTACTATCTCCTGACCATTTCTTGTTCTGACTTCTGTCCTGTTACCGCCTCTCATAAATCCCCAAATAGTTAATACTATCTGTCATTTCCGTGTGGCCATTGCAACAGGTTCAATCCAGCAGGTAAGTAGAGCGCAATGGAGGCATCATTGGTGGCACCATTGGCAAGGCTAGAGAAGGGAGGTATAACTGACCTTCTCCCAGAATCGGACTGTCACCGATGAGCTGATTAGACTTCCCGTCAAAGAGGTGTACTGGTGCTTATATTTCTGAGCGCCAAGTTTGCAAAAGGCTTACAGTGGAACCCCTAAATCCATTTTTGAGTCTCCACATAAATCCAGCTCCCATTGGCTTCCTTCCGACTATTACCAAGCAGTGTGACTAGCAGTGGCCTCAAGGAGAAGGCATTAGAATAGACCACTGTCATTCCCCTAGCCAGGCCAGGGAGAACTGTGATAGCCTTTCTGGGGTCTGCAGGCACCACCTGCTCACCTTGGTCAGAGGGCCCTAAACCAATGCTGCATGCTCTCCTATCTAGTGTACTGTGCACATCCCGATCATGGGCCTCCTTCTCCTTGGGTAGTCTCATGTGCTCTGCTGGTAATCCTGCTTCTCTGACAGTTTCCTTTGCCCAACCCACCCCACTCCCCATGTCCTTTTTACATTTTCCAATCTTGGCAAACCCATGATAACCTCATGCTAATGGTCTCCATCATCTGGAAACTGTTTGTATACTATATTTTCCTATTTTAAGCACTAATAAATGTTATCCTTAAATTATATTTAAGATTTGGGGTCTCCTTTGTACCCTAAAATTGAAGCTAGATGCCATTTCCACACCCTTATTGCAGAAGAACTTTGTATAAATTTCTTAGACTATAAAAAGTGTTCCTATATACCATATTTTCCAACCATGAGATGCACTTTTTTTCCCCAAAAGTAGGGTGAAAATGAGGGTGTGTCTTATGGTCTGAAGGTGTGATACCCCCCAGAACATTTTAGTATACTGGTACTATTTGGCTCACAATATATTTTTTCTTATTTTCCTGCTCTGAAAACTGGGGGTGTCTTATGGTCAGGTTCATCTTATGGTCCAAAAAAATACAGTATAAATATTGTATTATAAATATATACCACTAACTAAATTAGTGACCCTATTATTAGAATTACCAAAGATGCCTTGGTGGTTACTTATCTAAGGTCTCAAAAAGCTGATAATACCATCACTAAAGTGAGCCAGGGATATATAAAACCATAGATATATGAATGGATTTTGAGCTTGCACTTAATTATAAGCCATAATAAGACAGATCAATTCTGTCTTAGGATGTGGCCCTGCTTAACACTTGCCCTCGTGAAGTGATCAATGAGTATATGGTGACAAAATCTAATGGTGCCTGGCTATCAGAAAGTATAGTACCTGGGGGTCTTAATGCTTGTATTAAAATAAATAGCCATATAAGTGAATTATCAGCTAAGTCTGTATGGAAGAAGCACACCAGTCTATGTGATCTAAGGATTATAAGTAATAAAATCCATGATCAGAAAAGGAAGTACACTAGAGTTTAAATTCTGATCACCATATATGCAAAAGGTTATGGTTGGCAGTGAGCACCAAAATCCATCTGCAGAGAAATTCTTCATGAATTCTCCTCCAAATATTGACCAAGTATTTGAATAATTTTGCCCCCAAGACAATGGAAAGGGCATTACACCACTCAACCACTAAACCTGAGAAGGGCATTTCATGAATGTGTCCTTGATGGAGATCCCAGGAGGTTACATAGACATAAGTCAGGACCTTTCTGCCTTGAAGAGGTCCATGAGCTAATCTTGCAAACAGCTCTGTCTAAGTCATATACACATCCCAATTCTGGCCCCATTCTCACTCCAGTAACCCCACCTATAACTATGATATTTTGATTTACTACATATCATACATGTGTGGCAATTTTCTTGACTTCTCATGTTCTTTTTAAAGTTCTATCATATAATAAAATATCGTGTTCCAAGGTCCCCCCACATGGACAATATGTGTTCACCTGTCTTCCCCTACCTATTTAAGATTATAATAAATATCCTCTTAAAAGAAATAAAGATACATAAATTTCCTAGACCAGATACTTGCCAAATCCCCAGGCTACTCCTTATGAAATGTTTAGGGAATTTTTTTGATTACTCTTGCAGCTCAAAAGAAAAAGATATCCCCACAACCTCATACCAATACTCTCATCTCAGAGATCACTTTAGCAAAGCAGGTTGGTGGATGGCAGGTGGATGCATGGCTTTCAGATCATTGTTTCGGAGCTCTGTGAAGACCGACGATCTTCCAGCTGTCATGCAGTTAGCTGGTTCTGTGTTGGCCTATAATGCAAAACCCTGGCCTCATGCTATTTTAAAAGGAAAGAAAAGTAAAAGCAAACAGTTCAAAAATATAAACAGCTCTAATTTAAAGTGATGGATCACTTAAAAGCTGAACAAAACCATAGAAACCAAAAGTACAGAAAATTTTGGAAATCAGATCAGGTCCAGCCCACATCATAGTGGGGATCTACTGACAAAGTTTTAACTGTTCAGATCAAATTTATGATTTTGATTTCCTATATTCCTCTCTCCCAAGCACTCTTTCCTCCCATCCCTTAATTTTAGATAAGTGTGTATTGCTTTATTCAGTTTTTGTTTGTTCATATTAGAGCATATCTCAGAGGTGTTATGTCCATAGAGGTCACCCTCTTGAAGCTGAGTTACATGCTTTCCCACTCTTTTGGTATATGAAACCAAAGAATGATGAACCATTAGGGACAGCAAATAGGACAAGGGGTTTGTGGAGAGGTGAGTACAGCATTGGGAAGGGTATAAAAGGGAGAGTGTCAGGAATTCCACGTGGAAAAGGGTTGTTTAGAACCTGATTGTGGTAGCAATTGTACAATTCTATTTGACATGATTGAAATGTGGAATTATATTTGTACTGAATCCTATTTTTTTAAAAAAAAAACACATTAAAAACTGAAACCAGGTAAGCTTGAATGGTAGAGGACAGAGTACTACCTAAGGCAATCACATAGAGACTCTCATAAAGCCTGCAATCATCTTTTATTGAAATAATAAAGGTCACACAAAATAAAGGGTTTACTTGTAAGAGAGGTGCCCTACTTAAAAAACATCATTATGAGACCAAAAGGTCAACAATCACTCAGAAGCAAAAGTGACAAGAGGTTGGAGCAAGGAAAGTAGAGTATCCTGGATAGGGAATAAGCTGGACACAATAATGAGGATGCTGATGCACTGTAATACATGTAACTAAGGAGCCCAGGTTGCATTGTGGGTGAAGGGTTGAACTGTTAGTTCCAAGATCAGCTGTTCAAGCCTACCAGCTGCGCCAAGACAGAAAGATGACC
>PVJH01042955.1:0-13931 GCA_004026705.1 Nesogale talazaci | reverse complement strand
AAGGTGAGAGTGGAAAGCCTTCCACGCTGCCACTCAGCTAATTCATAAAACCCTCCTTGACCCTGCCCACTCAACAGTTCTGTGGGGCCAACGTAACCTCAGCCATCAGGTCAGTAACATCCCACTGTCCCACCTGTCCGACCAACAGCCCCCAAGGGGCGCTCAGAAGTCACCTGGCTCAGTGCAAGGGATCCTACACCGGGGAAGACCGGCAGCGAACATTTTACGAAGGTTCCCGATGTTGAGGGACTTAGTATCTTCTGGTGTTCGTAGACACCTTTACCAGGTGGATTGAAGCATAGCCCACCCGCACTGAGAAGGCCACAAAGGGGCTAAAAGATTGCTTTAGAAAGGAATTCCTCGATTTGGTCTTCCCAAATCACTGCAGAGTGATGAGGGGCCTGTTCTCATCTCCCAAATCACATAGGCAGTCTCTCCACCCTTAGGAAGCATCTATCTATCATCTCCACTGCCCCCGGAGGCCTCAGCCTTCAGGCCACGTGGAGAGAATTAATCAGCCCCTGAAGTTAACCCTCAAAAAACCGACACAAGATACTCAGATGAACTCAGAGTGCACTGCCAATAGCTCTGTTCCGTCTCAGGACTGCCCCAGGGCACCCTACGTGTTTGAGCCCCTATGCACTTTTATATGGGTGACCCTTTTTTATAGCTAGCTACAGACTCTGGGGGAGCCGTAATACAGCAATCTGCCTCCCCAGTAGTCCAATGTCAGGAGGCATTCCATCAGTATGGGCTCACCCAAACCCAAGGACCACAGACCAGGCTTCGGTGTGAATTCTTTCTCATGACCACCCTTGTGCCTGCCAGGAGACCTTGTTCTACTAAAAACTTGAAAGGATGGCTTCCCCAATTCCCAGCTTCAGCCAGTCTGGAAGGGACCTATCCCAGTCATTCCCTCAACCCCCACTGCCCTTAAGGTTCCAGGGCAGAGTGCTTGGATCCACCGTGGGTGAAATCACAGAAACCATCACAATCAAATCCCCCCACCTCCCAAGGCGAAGAACGCAGACAAGTATACGTATAAGCCATTAGATGGTCTTAGGATGGTGTTTCACTGCCACCCCCGCCCCCCCCCGGACCGAGAAATGCTCCACAGAAAACCCTGCCTCAGACCCCTCACAGCCAGTAAATGCTTCTACACCATTCCTGTGTTTAATGTGAGCTAGCACCCATGTCTGTCAGCCCTAAGATTTCCTCCTTTCTAAACTTCCTGTGACACTAACTCACACCTCCCCGGGCACTGCCCCCTCACAGCCTCGTCCCTGCCTCACTGTCCACCTGTTCTGTTTCTTCCAGAAGTTCTCAGGTGACCAATGTCACTGAGCCAAGGGTGCAGCTCCAGGACCACCCCAACCTCATGCATTGTGAACCCTGAGTGAGAAACCCCTTCCAATACAGTAGGAAGGGTGTGACCCCAAAGCTCCACTCCGTGTGCCCCTTTTTGCCAGCAGGAAGCAGCGAGGGATGTTGTCACCAGTTCCCCAAAGATTTGGGTCCCTACTCCTTCAGTATGGGAGTGTGAGGTCACAGGATAGGGGGTTGTTCCTCGCCATACCTAGGGGCCCCCTACCGGACATTGGAAGTCAATGCAGGCTAAGATTCCGCCAATGGGGTCCACCAGTAGCCCGGCCACGTCTCCCAGTGGAAAGTCCTAAAGGCAGGAACCTGGAGACCACAGCTCTCATTTTTTTCCCAGTTGCTCCTCTGTCTCCTCCTGTCTCTCTCTGTGTCTCTCTCTGGCCTCAGCGACTGTGCTCAGCGACTGTACAGCCTGGGACTTCTGCCCTTTATTGAAAGAAACCCTGGGGTCACAAACCAGGCTTCGGTGTGAATTCTTTCCTGTGCTAAGCCAAGAATGGAGGTATTTCCCATCTGAAAAATCTTAACATGACCACTGTGTTTCATCTGGCTTTCATGGCAAATTTCTGCCAGGTCTTTCTTCCTAGCACATCGGAGTCTGAAAGTCCCACTAGAACCTATTCAGTGTCTCCCTGCTGCCCCCCAGGGGCTCCCCCCGCCCACACACACACACACACACACACACACTCTTGGATCCTGAAGCTTGCTTAACTTGGTGGACTGTTGTGTGTTGTTTTAAGCAGATCACCAGGCTTTTCTTCTGAGGCACTTCTGGGTACCCTCGAACCCCTCCACTGACCAGAGACTGTAAGATGGAATGAAAAAAGTCACCTACATCCCAAACCACCAAGCTGCAAATCCTAGCTCTGCCCCCTCAGAGTTGGTGGGATCCGTGGTCCTCAGCTTGGCCCGGGGCTTCCCAGGGCTTCTGCTGGGTGCATGCTCTCAGTGGAATAAACTCCGGGCCGGCTCTTAGCCTCCAATGTCCTGTCTGTAGAATGGGGCCGAATGTATGCTTGTCTTGGCATACAGTAGGTGCTGTCTGGGTGCACATCCTGGCTAGATCCTGAGAGACGGGACTGAAATGGGTGTGCTGAGAGTCGGGGAGGGGATGCTGAATGACCTGGGGGTGCTGAGGATCCCAGAGAAGGTGGAGACTGGGGGGGGAGGCCGGAGAGCCCCAGGAGGGCAGAGTGTCCTGGGGCACGGAGGCCCATGTCTACTCTGTGGTGGGACATGAAGACCCAGCTCCTGACGGACTCCTATGTGTGCAAATCAAGAGCTCCCTGCCAAGCCCTCCTCACTGAGAAGGACCTATCTCCCGGACGTAGGCACAGATGGTGGTTCTGAGCCTCCCCACAGTAACTGGGTGGGGATGGGGTGGGGTGAGTCATCTCTCAGGAAGGTTAGGCCCAGAGAGCAATTAAGGAATAAGGAAACAAAGGAGGGGCGACACAAACCACCCACCCCCCTCCCCAGAGAGAGAGGTCTGCCCAGCTGTCTCCTGGAAGGTAAAGAAGAAGCAGTCATGGTGAGAGGTGCATGTACGTGTCTGGATTTGCATTTTCCGAGCATTAACCATTGAGGGGAAAGAACAAAAGTGCACTAGCTGTTGTGGTCAAGTGCACGCGTCCGCTCCACGGTCAGAAACTGATAACCCGGGCTGTTAGGAACAAGGGGAAACTTTCGCCTTTTCTCCGATGACATCAAAGTCAGGAAGTGGTGTTTCCCTGCCGAGCAGAGGCCCGGCCGGGGACAGGACAGACCCAGGCTGATTGGGTGGGTGTAGGGAGCCCGCCCACCCTGCTGGGAAGCAGCCAGGCTGCTTTTGGGTGTGGGGAACCCCAGCCACACAGGGCCACCACCTGGCAGGGGCTCTCCAACCTGCCCATGTAGTGGTCAGCCACACACATGGACACAGGATGCACACACATCAGACAGACCTGACAGGCATACACACACTCACAGATCACACAGACACACCCATGGACACACACACACACACACACACCCATGGACAGAATCAGAGGCGTACACAGAGACACAGTCACACACAGAGACACATCTGTGGAAACAATCACAGGTACACCTGTGGACACATAATCACAGGCACACATTTACGGACACACACTTACAGACACATCTGTGGACACACAGTCACACACACAGACACATCTGTGGAAACAATCACAGGTACACCGGTGGACACATAATCACAGACACACATTCACGGACACACGCTCACAGACGTATCTGTGGCAGTCACACACACAGACACATCTGTGGAAACACAATCACATACACAGACACACCTGTGGACACATAATCACAGACACATATTCATGGACACACACTCACAGACATCTCTGTGAACACACAGTCACATACACAGACACGTGTGGAAACACAATCACATACACAGACACACCTGTGGACACGTAATCACAGTCACACACACTCAGACACATCTGTGGACACACACAGGCATACCCAAATAATCAAGCTAAGCTCATTGCTAGCTGCTCAATTCCAGCTCCCTGTGCCCTCACAGGACAGGGTCGGACTGACCCTGTAAGCTCCAAGGCTGTAAGTCTTTAGGGGAGCAGACAGACCTTTCTTCCTCCTGAAAAGCAGCAGCTCCTGGGTTCCAACTGCTGGCCTCGCAGTTCGCGGCCCACTTCATAACCACTGCGCCGCCGGGCTCTCCGTCACACAAAGGAAGTGATCAAAATCAACCACAGGTGCGTAGGGCAAGGATGCACACAGGAACAAAAAGGACCCATGCCAGGGCACACAGCATGCCACAGACGGGAGGCGTGGGCTTGTGCCCCAGGCAAAACACAGATGGTCAACCCCGGCCCGTACATTGAGTCAAAGTTGACTGGCGCGCTGAGCATGCACTGCCGTTGTTGACGTAGCTATTGGACCTGTTTGGTGCACTGGGGCTAAACCCCAGCTGCTGACAAAAAGGTCAAGGTTCAAGCCCACCAACAACTCCGAGGGGAAAAGATGACACAGCCTGCTTCTGTAAAGACTCACAGCCTGGGAAAATCATCCCCCAGCCCACCCTCCCAAAAAGGCAATTGTGCTCCTTATCAAGCTGCTGACTGTGCAAGAACACAGATTGTACAACTCTCTTTGGTAGGAGCAAACTATCGAATCACATGAGTTGTGAGCTCTATGCCAGTAAAACTGTCGTAAAAAGGACATCTCAGTGGGTGTCATCCTGTCTGAGAATAGGTGTGTGGCGGGCCTGTACTAGGTGTCAGTTTCGTGATTGGACTCTAGGGGTGGAGTCAAGCTTCTCAATCTGGAGAGAGCCAATGAGGCTTCTGTGTGGGTTTGGCTACCTCCTGAGAATTCTGGGAAGTCTCCTGGGACTTCCCAATCAGAGAAGAGAGACTTGACTCAGTCTCTTGGAGTCAGTTTACCAACAAAACAAGATGGCAGCATGCTGACAGATCCCGAGTCCTGGATCCTGGAGGAGCTGGAGGAGAAGCCACATGGGCTTGCCCTGATGGGACCAGACCTCTGGGGCCAGAGAAGCCACAGAGAGACCCCTGCCAGTGCTGAGATGCTTCTACCGCCAATGGATACTGTTGATGGACCCTGAGCCCTGGAAATGAGGAGCCATGGGGACACCCCTGCCAGTGCCAGGTTGCTTCTACCCCAGCTAGATACACAAGACTCTGCACCCACTGGCCTGGGATTGTTCTGGTGTCATTGCACGTGCTTCATGAGTCGGAAGGAGACTTTATAGACTGGTATCTGGCATATGGGCTAATATCAGACTTCCGACCTTGGACTGGACTGGGTTAGGATGCTTTCTCAATGTTCCGTTCCTCTTGTATATAAACCTTTCCCTTTTCACACAAGGTGTTCCTGTGTTTTGTTTCTGAGGCGGTCTCTCTGTAGTTTGAAAATAGTACGGTAGGCACTGCTGGCCGCTACGCGCTGGCATTTGAAATCGCAGGGACATCGCTTCCAGTCTCACAGCAACACACAAACCACCACAGTATGACAAACTGACAGACACATGGTGGGCTGTGAGCACAGACACTGACAAACACAAACAGTGGAGATCACCAAGGGTACTGAGAAGAACAACAAAGGAACCTGAGACCAGGGCCCCCACCCATCTCCTCGGAGGCAGCAGAGAGAGGCTTTCTCTGCACGCCGTGCCTGGAATTCGGACTTCCAGCCTCCTTCATTTCTACTCCTGTGAACAGTGACAGTCTCAGAAATCCGCAGGAACAATCCTGTGCTGTCCTGCCTGGTCTCTACAGCTCATTGACTGGGTGACAATGACTTTGAGGACCTCTTGAGAGGTGAGAAAGTGCACTTCTGTTTGTTCACAACACTCCTGTGGTCTTTCTGCTACCACAGCAACAAGCAACGAAAACATAATCACCCACACCCACACAGGCAGGGCCGTGGACCTACAGAAGAAGCCACGAGGCCATGCAAGGACACCCATGGGGACCTGAGGCACAGGGTGAGAACACAAGCATGGGAGAACACACAATCACATACAAACACAAACACTGGAATTGACACACACACACACACACACACAGAGAGAGACCAAGATACCCAGAAACACACTCATAACGATTCCAAGTCTGAGTCTACTTGTCTGCCATTAACACAAACCCCACTGTAAACAACAGAAGAGTATTGGCTCATGGTTCAGGAGGGGGTGTAAGCAGGGCTCTGTCCTATTTCAGGTTCTTGGTCACTACTGGCCATCCTTGGCGCCTCTGGGCTTGGGTTACATCTGCCTTGGCAGTGGTCAGTCCCTGTCCCACCCCCCACATCCTTCCCCACACTTGCGTACCTGCTGCTGTTTGCCCTTGGAGCAAGGAGGTTTAAGACCCAGCTGGCACTGGGGTGGACCCCAGCCACCAAATGATGAGCGCACAGGCAACTATGAATGGAAAGTAATTGCATCACATGCCATTGCCCTACACGGCACAGATAGTGGTTAGGCTTGACACACATCCATCACACACGTTAGCACACAAGTCGCTTACCTGGACATGCGACCGTGGATGCCTAGGGACACCGAAGCAGAGTCTAATGACCATAGGGACACGCACACCCAGGAGGCTTGGGGGCACGCATCACACACAGGATAGAAAAAATCGTGGAGTCAGTCCCTGTCACAGGAGAGGGCACTTGTGGGCTCACAAACCTGCCAACACACAGCATTCCATCATGGGTGATTCAAGGAAACACCCTCAGATACGAAATAACCAAAATGGAACCCAGAACCTACTCTCACCCCCAGGCCTCCCTCTCTGAGCCCCTCCCCACCCACCACCCCTGCCCCCATTCCCGATCCCTCGTCCCTGGGGAGACCGCTCGCAAGTGTGTGCGGCGGGGGCCCCCGCTGGCTGCGGAGCCTCCGTGCAGGTCGCGCGGCTCGGCCGCAGACGCACTGAGCTCCGGGCCGGCCAGAAGGAAGCTACTTTAGGGCTGCGGGGCTCCGAGGCAAAGCCGCGGGGAAAGAGAGGGGCGCGACGGCGCCCACCACCAGAGCGGAGGGAGAACGGGCGGAGCCTTCTAAAACCGAGCGCGCCGTCCCGGCCCGTGAGTCCTGGAGCCCGGGGCTGCTTGCCATTGGTTGGTGACCGGCGCGCCGAGCCAATGGGGCGCGGCGAGGGCGCTGGGGGGCGGGGCGGGGCGTCCCTTGAGCGCACGGCCAGACCCGCCCACTCCTCAGAGTCCGACATCTGCGATGGCCCGCGACATCTGGTCGTCCCCGACGACATTGCCACCAGCGCCGCCGACGAGGCGTGTCACTGCAGGCCCTCTTCGCTCCTCCGCCCCTCCAGCTGCCCTGTCATTTCCATAGGTCCCGGCAACTTCCTCCTGGGCTCTGCCCCTTGCCTCGCCCCGCCCACCCCTGCGTTACTTAGACTCGCCCACTCTCCTGTCACTCTTCCTCGGCTCCACCCTCGACCCAACCCCTAAGCTCCCAGTCCCACCCACTTCTCTGTCACTCTTCCTACCGGCTCCACCCACCCCCTGGCTGCCCGGCTCCCCGACCTGGCTGACATTCTTCCCTGGGCTTCCCCCACCTCCCAGTCGCAGTTCACAGCCCACACACTCCCACTTCTCTGTCACTTCCTAGGGCCCACCCACCAACCTGCTATCAATCACCCATCCACTTCCCTGTCATTTCTCTAGGCTCCACTCTCCCTGGGGACGACAATCCCGCCCACTTCCCCGCCCCGTCTCCTAGCCCCGCCTACTTTCCCTTTCCATTCCCCCCAGGTCCCGCCCACTGCCCCCTCGTCCTTAGTCCTTCCGCCCCGCCCATTTTCCTGCCCCCCTCCCCAATGGGCAGGGCCCCAGCCCTACGCCCCGCCTCTGCCCTCGTTAGCCCCGCCCCGCTCTCACCCCAAGCTCGGGGCCCTCTGCTCTGTGCCTGATGAAGTCTTTGCGCTCCGAGAGCTCCACCTGCCCTCTTAGCAAGGCAAGCCTGAGAGCCAGGCTTACCTCTCATCGGATTTCGCTCGAGAATGTAGCTTTGTCCCACTCCTCTCCCACACGCCCAGGACTCCTTCCCCAAGTCACCTAGCCCCAGTTGCGGGATGGGGGCTTCAGACCTCAGGTTCCCTCATCCTGCCCTGTCTGGGGCAGCGCGCCCCAACTTGAGCCTGTGCAGTCTACAAAGTGGCCCTGCCTGGCCTGATGATGGGCAGCATGCAGGTCTGGGCCCAGGACACCAGCTCCTGCCTGCGGGACCGCCAAGAGGCTGGTGGCTTGGGACCTGTTTGCTGCTGAGAGGGCCCTGGGACATCCTTGTGCATCTGTCTGGAACTCAGACTCATTAGACAGGACTGGCTGACAGCGCGCAGGCTTTCTCCGTTTCTCTTCTTGCCTTCTTTTTGGCCACAGCGCTCTCTGCGTGTCTGTCTGTCTTCCTGGGTCTGTCTGCTGAGGAAGGTCAGTGTGGCAATCATGTGCTTATGTTAATTTCATGATTGAGATGTAGGGGTGGAGTCTAGCCTATTCATCTGGAGATAGCCATTGAGTAACCAATGAGGCCTCCGTGTGGGCATGGCTTTCTCCTGAGACTTCTGGGAAATCTCGAGGTTATTTCCCTGGTAGAGATGAGAAGCTATCTCCCCGGTTGTTGGGAATTAGTCTCAGAGATAACAAACTACGGATGAGACAAGATGGCAGCATCCCAGGAGCTGAAGGAGCCGGAGGAGAAGCCACACGGCCTTACCCTGATGTAACCAGACCTCTGAAGCTGGAGAAGCCACGTGGAGAGCCCTGCCAGCGCTGAGTTGCTGCTACCACCACTGGATGCTGTTGATGGACCCTGAGCCCTGGAAGCAAGGAGCCATGGGGAGACCCCTGGCGGCGCCGGTACTCTGCACCCACTGGCCTGTGACTTTGTGAGTCAGAAGGAGACATTATAGACTGGGAGCAGACATATGAGCTAATATCAGACGTGACTTTGTACTGGCCTAGGTTGGGATGCTTTCTTAATGCTTTCTTAATTCCTCTTCTATATAAACCAGATCTTTATATCCATATGCATGTCTATGGATTTGTTTCTCTAGTCTACCTGGACTAACACAGTCAGGGCGGGTGCATTGTTTTAGACTGTGAAGCACTGGCTGCTAACCAAATGATCAGAGGTCTGAGTCTACCCACAGGTAACTCGGAAGAAAGACCTGGCCATTGACCATTCTAGGGAGCAGAGTTCTATTCTGACCAACCTCCTGTTGCCTGGACCTAGGGCCTACTCCTTGGCATCTGGAGGTGGTCTGACTTTTGGGGGAGGGGGGAGTAACCCAAACCGAAAACGCACTGCGTTCAAGTCCATGCTGCCTCACAGCAACTCCTGAAGGATGGGAGAGAACTGCCCTCTGAGTTTCTGAGGAGACAGTAACTCTTTACAGGAGTAGAAAGCCTCGTCTTTGATTTCCAACTGCCGTCTTTGAGGTTAACAGCCCATTGCATAACCACTATACCACCCGGACTCCTACCAGGCCCTCAGAGGGCACAAGAAAGCTGTGAGCTCAATTACCAACCTAGACGCCAGAGGTTCAAACCCCATCGCTGGCTGCAGTCAGATGGATTCCCCCTCCTGCCAGCTCGATGAGTGACAGAGCAGAACTTCTCCATGGGGGTTCCTTTCTTCTGCAGTGCCGCTGGGTGGCTTCTAACGCCCCAGCCCCTTAGCTTGGTCGTAGAGATGGCGTGACTTGTGAACAGGCTGGACCCATTGTGATTGGACTCAGCCGTGTTGCGATCGCACCAATTCTGTTATACGTTGATCATGCTCTTTCTCGGAGGGTTCGGTGCTGACAAATGCACTGACACTCACACAGGTGAGCTCCTTAAATCAAGGAGTAAATGTATGTCAAGAGAGGGTCCCAGTTCACTCCAACTCTAAGTCCCTGGTGAGACTAAAGCCACCACAGGCTGTGATGCAGAATGCAGAAAACCCACAGGTCAGTCGGTCAGTGCAGAGAGAGGGAGGGAGGTGACCGGAGCCCTCCTTCTGCACAGGCCACCCCCACAAGGAGGCACCATCAGGCTGTGACCTGATGATCAGGTATATTTGCTTATCTCTTCAAGGTGACGTGACTTGAGGTAACTAGACCCGGTCCAAACATGAATCTGAAATGCCAGGGACAGTGTGAACCGTCCACACCTGTTTGTCATCAGTGAGTTGTCCCGTGATGACATGGGCGTGGCCAGCCTGCAAGTCGCTGGTGCTTCCACATCCCAGCAGGGTCCCCCAAAGTGAGGCGATTTCAGCAGAATTTCCAGACAAGAACAGATGCTGGAGGAGGAATCAGAGGCTGCCCAGGTCAGAGGGGTTGGCCACTGAAAACTGGTGGGTGGCAGGGCACCAACACATCGTCAGGGCTGCTGTGAGGAGAGAGACCCGTTCTTGGGGAAGTAGAGCATGTGTAGCAAAGTGGAGGGGCAGTGAACGAGTGAGGCCTTCGGGAGATAGGTGGACACCACGGCTACAACAATGGGCTCAGGCACAGGGACAAGTGTCGGGAGGGCCGGGGCCTGGTGCGATGGTTTCCCTCTGCCATGCATCAGGTTGCGATGGACTGGAACCCCCTGGACTGCCCTGAACCACACCACCCTGTGACGTCTGCTTAGAGTCAGACGGGGCCCTCCTGCTTCCTGGGTCACTGTCTAAGAGTGATAGGGAGGAGACCGTCAGAAAGCAGCTGTCAGAATGATGGACTGTATCTTCTGGAAGGTCTGACGCAGCAG
Organism: Nesogale talazaci; assembly: GCA_004026705.1. NCBI lineage: Eukaryota > Metazoa > Chordata > Mammalia > Afrosoricida > Tenrecidae > Nesogale > Nesogale talazaci. The sequence continues at coordinate 3,287 of PVJH01042955.1, read as the reverse complement.
CAGGAACCAGTATCAGGCAAGATCCATTGCCAATCTCTGATTTAATTATAACGTGGACTTGAGTGCCCTTGGGTGCATAGTGACGGCCAGGAAACTATTCAGACGGAATCATCGATTTGGTCTTCCTGTCTTTCCACGTGACTTTCATGACCCAGTATGGAAAAAGACGTAGCAACTGAAGTTGTTGCAGTAATTCATAATATGGAAATGCTCTTTGCAAATACATGTCAGCATATAATCAGCGGCTATGTTGATAGTATCATTAACAGATGTGTAAATAAAAGAATAAAATGAGAGCGTTGTTTCTTTTTTTCATATACTCACTCCATTTCATGTAAAGGAGTCCTGGTGGCATAATTAATTTCTCGTGCGGTTGCTCACCGCAGGGTGAACCGTTCTGAGCTCCCTGCCATTCTGCAGGACCCGTCAGGCTTTCTGCTTGTCTGGACTCGCCGTCTCAGAGGCTGGCAGGGGCAGTCCGGCCCCGCGCTGCGGGGAAAGCATGAGTCAGAACTGGCCCCGTGCCAGTGAGCCTGGTGTGATTGGTGAATAAGCTCACTATATTTTATGGCTTCTTATGGCTTGCCCTATCTCTTCAGAAGTATAGCCTTTGAGAATGAAGAGGGTAACAAAGGTACGAACGTGCTGGACACAGCAGATGGATGTATGGATTGTGATGAGTTGCTCGAGCCCCCAATAACATGATTTTTAAATAAATAAATGTTATGACCAAAAAAAAAAAAAAAAAAGAATGGGGCCCAAGAATGCCACTGACCTATCTTGGACAAATCCTCTGCTTAAGAGAGTGAAAAGCATTGGTTGGGGGAAAGTCAAGGAGATCATATAGGTTTTATAACCCCCAATGGCTGTTTAAAAAAAATTAGGAGGCGATAAAAGTGATGGCTGAGAGATATGGCGGACATAAATAAATGTCCCTGAATTGATTGCACATGGAGGAAATGTTGACCTGGCAAATATTTTGATATATTTACATGTTTACCACAATAAAAATTCACCGTAGGTGTGAAATGTCCTTGGAACACTTACTTGTGTTCACTTTATTTGTTTTGTTTTGGGGCATCACTGCCTCTGGGGGTCGTGGGCGCTACCCAGTGTTGCTCCTGAGAGCCGCCGCTGGATTTGAACCACCAAGCCCGTGGGCTGCAGTCCCGCACTCCACCACTGACACCACCGGGGAGCCCACTTGTGTTCACTTTAAATGTAAACATAAATCCTATTTTCTTTTTTTTTTTTTATTATTAATCTTAGGGGGAGGGAAAGGATAGCCAAAAACAAAAGAAGTATAGCGTACCTGGGCTTGAAAACCTGATCTTGTTACTAGGATAAAGTGACCAGATTTTAAATGGGATATCATTGACCAGGGGTTGGGGGGGGCGAGGGGGGAGTTTCTTGATTAAAAACGTGGTCTATATGGAGCAACAAAAATGGTCATAGAACGCAAAAATAGTATTGTAATATATTTATTTAATTTTAAAACGCCGTGGGACATTGTTAAATTGTTAAAAAGCAGGGCATCGGGTCACTTTATACTAGGAAGAAAGAAAGAAGAAGAAGAAGCGCACGCCACCATCAAGTCCAAGCTGACTCATCGTGACCCTCTGGGGTTTCTGAGACTGTCACTCAGAGGTTCGCCGCCTGTGGGTCTCAATCCCCCTGGAGGTCAAATGGCCCCTTCACAGCGGTCGTCCGATTCATAACAGAAGCAAAATGACAGCTGTGAAGGAGCAATGAAAACAGCTTTATGGTTGAGAGGCGGGGCCGCTCCAGCATGAGGAAGGCTGGAGAAGCCACGGCTGTAACTGTCTGAAGGAGTCCAGAGCCCAGTCCTTCTCCTGGCGGAGCTGCCGGTGGTCTCGAACTGCCAACCTCGGGGATCGCAGTCCAACATGTCACCACAGCACACCACCGGGACTCTCGCAGAAGAAAGTCGCGCAACTGTCACTTGGAAATTGTGATACATTGAGCACCTGCTAAATAGCTGGTCTGCTGCATGCTCCCTTGACTGGTCTCCTCATAAAGCAGTGGTCCTGCCTTCTCTGCTCTCCTCGGAGTAGTTGATGAGATGCATTGCTCTGCCGCATGGGCGCAATCTGGTGGGGGGGGGGGGGAGCACCAAACAACCTCAAGGAGCGGCCCTGCCCTGTAAGCACACACCACGCCGTGAGTCCGAGTCAACTCAGGGCTTGCTCCTTCGGCGGTCCGTCAGCTCCCGCAGGTCCACAGATGCACAGCCATGCGGGGCCCCAACCATGCACACGGGTGGCGCATACGCCAGGAGACGCCCACAGATACCCAGGAGAAAATGAGCTGTCCCCACCCGCACCCCGCCACCCTGATGCCTGACTGCCATTCACACAACCCCGGGTGCGTCGCTGACCGCGCCCACCTGCCCAGCAGCTCACAGGCCCCGAAGGGAGGCTTCTGCCAGCTCCTTGGCTGTGGGAGAGGGAGGACAGTCTGGCCTGCAGGCCCAGGGAGCGCAGGGCTCATGAGTGTGCCAGCTTGCCGTCAGCACCCTCTGCTGGGCGAGAGACAGTGGCCGAGGCCTCCCATCCGGTGCTTCATGGGCAATGGCACCCCCACCCCACCCCCCATCACTAGGCTTGGCTCATGACTTCTTTGAGGACTTGTAAATCATCACCATGTGGTTGTCACTGGGTCAACCTGCTGGCCTCTTTAAAGGGTTGAAAAGCCGGGAGGCTCCTTTGAGGACCAGCGTGTGCCTGAGTCAAGCCCTGGACGGTCATGCAGTAAGTTGGACACTGAGTAAGGAAGATGGAAGAAGAACCGAGCCACTGGCAGGAGGGTTCCATTGTGGCAACATGCCGGCACTGTGATCCTCCCCATGGATGGCGAAGTTGCGTATGGTCCCCTTGCCAGGACTTTTGATTTTTTTTTTCCATTGAGATGTTAATGCAAGGTCAGCAATTGAAACCAGCAGTGTTTTTAGCTGCTATTTATGAACTTTTCAGTATCCATTTTACACACACACACACACACACACACACACACATACACGAAGACGCCTCTCCAGCCTATATCAAACTTACGCCACCGGGGCTCAGCCCTTCTTTTCTTTTTTTTTTTAATGTTTTGTTTACTTGAAACCAATTTGCATGTCACAAAAAAATGCAAGTCCATTTCGGTCTTACTTTTCCTCCTTCTCCAGGTCAACGTTCCGATCGGACAGGTAAGGAACCTGGAGGATGTGCAGGCTGCTCTCTCTCTCTCTCTCTCTCTCTCTCTCTCTCTCTCTCTCTCTCTCT
>PVJH01042954.1:0-13918 GCA_004026705.1 Nesogale talazaci | reverse complement strand
GTGCCGGTCAGTCTAGGGAGGTAGGGACTGGCTCCTATACACGATGGCCTCCTTCTATTACAGGAGCTTATGATGACAAGCCCTCCCTCTCAGCCCACCCGGACCCCTCCATGACCCCAGGACAGAACGTGACCCTGCAGTGTCGATCACGTCACTGGTTTGACACAATTTATTGGTCCAAGGAGGACATCGATGACCTTCCTCAGCTCTTTCATTTTGAGAGGCCAACAGGGTCCTTCCAGGCCAACTTCCCCATCAGCCCTGTGACTTCCGCCCATGAGGGGACCTACAGATGCTCCACGTCATACAGCCAGTACCTGCTGTCCCATCCAGTGAACCCCTGCAGTTAGTGGTCTCAGCTAAGTCACCCTTTATGGTCTGATGGTCACCTCAGGGCAATGTCCTCAGAGACCTGGGCAGGCATGAAAGACGGTGAATTCTCAAAGAGAGTCACAGAGAGAGGACCCACCCCTCAGAAGGACAGAAAAGAGAGGGCACCACCCTCCCCTGCCTCTTCCTCTGTCCTCTTCCTTGAGACCCACATATGTTCCTGGGGGCAGGGGTAGGTCAGCAGATGATTAAAACTCTCCAACAGGGAAAGACAGAGACACCTCAATGCTCATTATTTCTCTTTCTCCAACCTTTGCAGCTTCCCTTCCAGACATCACATCCAGCACTGGTGAGTCACAAAGACCTGGTCCTCCCCAGGGGAATACACCACACTCTCTCAGCTGATGGACTCTTCATTTACTCTTTGAAGCACAACTTGTGTCTGGGGCACTGGGAGAGTGGCAGAGCTGAGATGGGTGGGCTTGGCTTCACAATTTAGTCTTTGGGGACAGATAAGGAACATGGTAACCTAAACGGAAGGAAATAGAGTCTCATCTGAAGCAGGAGCAGCGGCTGAAGCCCCTCATCTTTGTGCTTCCCATAATGCTCTAAGGATCCAACCACACAGCCCTGGAATCAGACCCACCAGAGAGTATGTCAGAATCTCTCTTTAGTGAGGGCTGAGAGTGAGAGGATGACTACTGCATGTGCTCAGTCATTTTGATAAAGAATTTTCTTTATTGGGGCCTCTTACAGCTCCTACAACAACCCAGATATCAGGTGTACCAAGCATATTCGTACAAATGCTGTCATCATTATTGTCTAAACATTTGTATTCTACTGCGTATCCTGGGTATCAGCTTCTTTCCTCCCTCCATAGTCACCCCTTGATAAGTTACAAATTAGTACTATTTTCATATCTTACAAAGACCACTGTCCCAACTCCTCCACAGTTCACAGACATCATTTCCAAAGCATTTTCTTTCTACTTGAGCACTTAAGATCAGCTGCTCATTTTCCCCCTCTCCCTCACCCAACCTCCTGCTCTCAAGAACCCATGATAACTTATAGGTTATTATTTTCGTATTTACATCATCCTCTGTCATCCTCCATCCACTTGTCTATTGTTCATTCCTTTGGGAAGGGATCTTATGCTGACCTTGTGATCAATACCCCCTTACTCCCTCCACCTTCCCTTTATTTCCTGGTCCCTTATTCTCCTTGTTGGCCTTTAGGGGTTGTCGATCCTCGATTTCCTGTGCTGTGGGCTCTTACCTGTACAGCAATGTGCGCGTTCTGGTCTAACTGGATTTATAAGGTAGAATTGAGGGGAGATGTGCTTGACACAATGGATGAATGTAGATAGTGTGGGGGAAGGAATCAGGAAAGAACTAGAGGAAAGTGTGTGTTTCATCCACGCTATACACCCTGGTTCAGTTACATATTGAGGTGATGACAACAGATGAGGTTCTGTTCTCTTCGTCTTCAGTCTGGTGTATGTGTGGCCACGTGAAAAGGGGAGCTGCCCCCATACATTAGGGAGAGGGATGAAGCAACAGCAACATGGTCCCTCTTGTTCTTCCACAAACTGGGGGTCCTTTCCACTCTAGAATAGCTGTGCTTTTAGAGGAGCCAAGGAACCAAGAGGCTGCTAGCACACTCTTTGTTCAGATCCCAACACTGTCATCTACCCCCCATTGACGGGGTCTTTGTGAAGCCACAATACTTCGTAGATTTTGCATTCAAAGGTGGTGGGTTTGGGGATGCAACGTTTTACTCTGTGCTCTACTGGCATGTGAGGGTCATAACTCTGAAAGCCCCAGGCATGGTGATTGTTCTGACATGGGGAACTTCCATGCCTGCATTCTCCAACATACATGGACTTGATGGGCAGAGTCAACTCACGGGACCTTCAAAATTCAACCCACAGAAGAATAAAGGACTCAGGATTCGATGGGGACAGGCCTTGGTGAGCAAGTTTCCTTTGTAAGGATTTCCCTTGGGAGGGTTGCACAGAGAGCAAATCCTTTGGGACCCAGAGGATTTAGAGATGTCCAAACCCAACACTGACTCTTGCAGGTTGGGTGACTAGTGTCACATAGACCTCTCTGAGCAAGATTCCTCCTCTGTAAAACAATTTGGGTGAGGAGGGCACGATTTCCCAGGGTTTAGTTGTAGTGAAGGTCAGAGTGTATAAATGAAAACTCCCAGGCATCTGCTGGCAGATAGTGGGTGTCCCACGAATGGGCATCTCAGACTGATGACATCACTCTCTCCCAACGTCTCCCAGGATTCCTGGCAGTTCTGATCGGGGACTTGGTGGCACACAGCCTTCTCTTTCTGCTCTTTCTTCTCCACTTCCTCTTCATCAGACATAAATTCCAGGGAAAGCGCAGTAAGTGCTGTCAGTAGGGGCTGGGAGGGAAAGGGCACAGGAGGTGGCCATTCAAGGTTGGTAAACCAGGGTGCACTGTGGGCAATATCTAAGGGACTCACACTCATCTTTGACCCCGACCGACCATTCATCCTCTCTGGGCTTCCACTTGCCCACCTGAGGCAAGAAATATCATTCCTTTGTTCCGTCACAGAAGGCGCTGCCCTAAAACACAAGCATCTTGAAGGATCAGTAGAGCTGGACACTCAGGTGAGCCCCAGAGGGGCTCCTGGTCCATGAACTCATCCAGGTGCACACTGGCCCAGCCTCAAACCAACCACCTCTATCTAGAAGCATACTGCGCTTGAGTCTGCTTTGACGTCCTGTCTCCCCCTTCATCTTCCAATGCTGTCCCCGCTCCTGAATGTCCAGTCGTTGAGTGTTCGATAGAGGTCGATAGAAGTTGTGTGTGCTCCCTGTTTGCATGAGCCAGTTGCCCAAACTTCTTCATGGACCTCAAACAACTTATTTGCATGATCAGGCCAAGTCCTTTAGAGGAGTTACCCGCTCAGGCCTTGAAGGCTCGTAGCAATCCATCATATTGCATGCCATAAAGGTGTCCTTTAGCCTTCTTCAATCTTATGCGACATTTGAAATATACATGTAAATGTTTTAAAGTTTTGTTACTTTTTAATCAAACTCCACATACGTGCACGAAGTTTAACAGATTTCAGAGATGAAACAGTTTATATCATAAGCCCGTCTTAAGAGAAGATGACATCAAGTTTCTTGCATATCTGCAGATCCAGAACCCTAAGACAAAGGATTATAAAAGTGACCCTTTCTCACCCCAAGTCTCCACAGCACAGTTCCATCTCAGAATGCTCACCCTCCTGTCTGCTTCCCCCAGGTCCACTCAAGCTCCTGAGGAGATGAACCTCAAGACCGTCATGAGGAGAACAAAAAGGGGCATCCTGGGATGGACCTTAGAGACACACAAATGCTGATGGGAATGGGGAAGGGGGTTAGACTAAGAATGGTTGAGTATTGACATAGGATATGATACACTATGGATGAATGTTAGCTGCAACACTGCCCTTCTCTTGACTGCCCTGGGGGAAAGGAGAGAAGAGTGAGAACACGCAAGAAGGAAAAGTCACAACAACACTTCACAAGATGGGGAGATCTCTGTTCCAGGTCCACCACAAGGTGACATAAAAGACAATTTACCTGAAGAAGACATGGAGCAAGGTGTGATGTACACTCTGGTTTTCTCTCACAAGTCTTCTTTCCTTTTTCTGGATTTCTGGTCATTGGAGAGCTACCCCTTCGAAGAGGATATGAAAAATATATCATCCTGTATAATCTGAAAAGAGATTTCTTCACAACTCACTTCATTAGGGATCCCTTTGTCAGTAAGGATCAGTTTCAACTCGCCTACCATCGGCATGCCTTGTCATCCAGGATTCTTTGAAAGAACTCTAACCAAAATGGCAAAGGTCACAACCGATTTCCAAAATCTCTTGAATTCTAGTCAGCATGAAGTCATGATAGCTGGATGAACCCCAAAACCATGTCCCAGAGAGTGGCGGTCCTGTGCTTATGTTAATTTCATGATTGAGATGTGGGGGTGGAGTCTAGCCTGTTCATCTGGAGATAGCCATTGAGCAGCCAATGAGGCCTCCGTGTGGGCATGGCTTTCTCCTGAGACGTCTGGGAAATCTTGCGATAGTTCCCTCTTGGATATGAGAAGCTATCTCCCCAGTTGTTGGAAGTTAGTCTCAGAGATGATGAACTACGGATAAGACAAGATGGCAGCATTCGTGGAGCCGGAAGAGAAGCCACATGGCCTTACCCTGATGGAACCAGATCTCTGAAATTGGAGAGGCCACCTAGAGACCCTTGCCAGCACTGAGTTCCTTCTACCACCATTGGATGCTGTTGATGGACCCTGAGCCCTGGAAGCGAGGAGCCATGGGGAGACCCCTGCCAGTGCCAGGATTCTGCACCCACTGGCCTGTGACTTTGTGAGTTGGAAGGAGACATTATAGACTGGTATCAGACATAGGAGCTAATATCAGACTTATGATTTTGTACTGCACTGGGTTGGGATGCTTTCTCAATATTCCATTCCTTTTGTATATAAATCATTCCCTTATATCCATATGCGAGTCTATGGATTTGTTTCTCTAGTTTACCTGGACTAACACACAGAGGTAATGATGAATTCTTTTCTAGCAAATATCCTCTGACCTCTTCTGAAAACCAAACATGAGTAAACAAAGTTTGTCATCAGCACTGTGTGCATTTAAAATCAGCTTAGGGGAATTCCAAGGACTACAGCCACTCAAAAGCACGTACCCCAAAACTTAGATGGCCGTGCATTTAGCTGAAGGATGAAGGAACAAGTCAGGAACAGATGGTGACAGGATTTGAAGAATGTAATCACTTGGACTAAGCTGTACATGTGCACCTTGGTGGATATATGCATCGCACACTTTGTGAAGGACCAACCACAACAAAATACACAGTTAATATTCTACAAAGAATCAGAGACAGAGAAGCATTCTACCTTCATTTTCTTCCTTTTTCAAGATTTCTGGAATGATGACACCCTCCACTTCTCCGTCGGGTCCCCTCATTCTTTGCACCTCTCACGGAGCTCACAGAAACACCCCCTCGGCCCTTCACAACATGACGAGACTGACAAGGACCTCATCAAAGCAGACACGCAATAGAGTGAGGGCTCCTCCTCTCCAGGCTCTCATGTTCCACATCTCACTCTCCACAACCAGGAGAGTCCCAACATCAGTCTCTCTGCAGTCAGGGCCCTCAACCGTCAGGGTCTTCATCATCACACTCAGCCATCAACCTCCCAGCCCCAAGCTCTGCTCTCCAACTCATTCAACACGCAGGCCCAGATCTCACCCTGGCTGCTCCCCCAGCTGGAGCCCTTTTAGTTGCTGTCCACCCTCAGCCTATTGAAAGTCCAGACACAAACTCCTGTTTTCTCACCAAGTTCCTTGTACTCGTAACTGCATTTAATATGCGTAAGGCCATCAAAGATCTTTCTTTGCATATGGGATTCTTATTGGGTTTTTCATAGTTTCAGAGATATTGAGTGCATCAGACAATACACATCCCATTACTCTTTTTATTTTTCATTTTTCAGTGCACTTAAGGTAGTCAAGTCCACCTAATAGCTACTTTGGCTACAATGTCCAAGTTTTCTTCAACAATTTATAAATACACCTATTAATAATCATTTTACTGGGGCCTTATACAACTAATCACAATTCATACGCATATCCCTCATAAGCAAAGCACCTTTCTACACTTGTTGTCATCATCAATCTCAAAACATTTTCTTTCTACTTAAGCCCTTGGTGTCGGTTCCTCCTTTTCCCACTTCCTCCCCATCCCTACTCCCCATCCCTCATGAACCCTTCATAACTTATGAATTATTATTGTTTTGTCACATCGTACACTGTCTGATGTCTCCCTTCACCCTGGGCTGTGTTGTCTGTACCCTAGGAAGGAGGTCGTATGTAGATCCTTATAATTGGTTCCCCCTTTCTGCTTTACCTTCCCTCCCATCTCTCAGTATCACCACCAGTTCTGAAGGGAGCATCTGTTCTGGATTATGCACGATTTAGGTTCCTATCTGTACCAGTGTACATTCTCTGGCCAGATTTCAGGATCTGTAAGGTAGAATTGGGACCGTGATAGTGGCTGGGGGGTGGATTCAAGAACTAGAGACAAGTTACATATTTCATCATTGTTACCTTGATTGGCTCATCTCCTCCCTGAAACAGTTTGTAAGGGTATGTCTAGTTACCTATGGATGGGCTGTGGGTCCCAAATCTGTACTCCCCCTCATTTATAAGGGGGACACACAGCCTGGTATGCTTCTTCCATGAGGACTTTGTTGCTTCTGAGGTAGCTGAATGCTTATTTAACTTCAAACCTTTAGGACCCCAGATGATATATCTTTTGATAGCCGGGCACCATTAACCTTCTTCACCACTTTTGCTTATGCATACATTTGTCTTCAGCAATCATATCAAGAATGTTGGCACACATCGATATGATTTTTTTTTTTGTTCTTCGATGCCTGATAACTGATCCATTTGCTACCTCGTGCTCACACAGGCTGGTTTGCTTCTTCCATGTAGACTTCGTTGCATCCATGCTAGATGGCCCCTTGTTTACCTACAAGCTTTAAGACCCCACATGCTGTAGCTTTTGATAGCTGGGCACCATCAGTCTTCTTCACTACATTTGCTTATGCACATATTTGTCTTCAATGATCTTGTCGGGAAGGTGAAGAACATGGAATGCCAATGTAATAGAACAATGTGTTCTTGTATTGAGGAAGTACTTGAGTGGAGGACCAATGTCCATCTGTTGCCTTAATACTAAACATATAGATATGTGCACATACGTCTATTTCCCCAATCATCATCTCTAAATATAGCTACCTATGTATATGCCTGTATTTAGAACCTTGGCCTCCTACTTCTTTCCTCTGTTTCTTTTTACTTTCCTTTTGTCCCACTATCATACGCAGCCTTCATTTGGGTTTCAGTAATTTCTCTCGGTTACCTTAACCTTAATCAATGCCTATCAGGTCTCTTACACCCTTTTTATCACTGATTTTGTGATTTTGTGATTTTATCACTTCTTGTTCTCTTGTCCCTGGGTTGGTAAACAGCACCTCCTTTCCCCCACCTCCCTCTCTCCCATGTCTCTCCACCCCCCGCCGAACCAAGGGTTCTGTTGCTTTGTTCTTCAGATTGTTCATGAACCCTATCTTATCTAGATAGACCTGCAGAGATAATCATATGCACAGAAAAGCAAGACATATCAAGATGAAGGGGCAAAAGAAGGCAAAAAGACAACACACAAAACCAACGTCCAGGAAAAAATCTCTAAATAAGTAAAATAATTTTTAAAAACCTGTAAATAGTTCAAGGTTTGTATGTTGACCTCTAGCGATGTCCCCCGGTCTAGTCCAAAGTGGTGTCATGCTCAAGCCCCAAAGTCTATCCTTGCCTCTCCCTGGGGACCTCTATGCTCTGCTCCCCATGCTGCTCTGCTGCACTCTCTTAGTGTTTTGCCTCAGCGTGGTACGGTGACAGTCAAGTTTTCTTTAACAACTTATAAACACATAATTTGTATGGAATAAAAATGTGCCATTTCATTGATTTTTTTCAAAGAAGTGTACACCAAAGAATCAGTGCAGCAGCAGATTGGACTAAGCTGTAAGACCATGGTTCTCAAATTCCTAATGCCCCGACCCTTTAATACAGGTCCTCATGTTATGGTGGACCCCCAACCATACAATTATTTTTGTTTCTATTTCATAACTGTAATATTGCTACTGTCATGAATCGGGCAACCCCTGTGAAAGGGTCATTGGACGGAATTCCTTCCCTAAGGGGAACTTCATCAGACCTGGTTTTGTTTTCCGGCATTTCAAACTGAGATAATTGAGGTGTATTGTTCCAACCTGCCCGATAAGCACACGTGGGATTAATTGATGGTGGGGGGGGGGGGAGATAAATGGCTCAGTGAGCCTCGCCTTTCTAGTTCTCAGGCCTCTTGCTCTCTGAGGGTCGGACCAGGGTGCAGCTGCCTTAGCCAGATCCCTGCTTCAGCTGGCAAGGCTCACTTCCTGCGAGACATTCCCAAGGAGAAGCCACATGGACCTAGCCTGATCCGGCCTTGGGTGTTAGAGCCGCCGCGTGGAGACCCCTGCTAGCGCTGAGATGCTGACATGCTCTCTCATTCGGCTTTCCTCCTGCAGTTGGCATCATTGCATGTGTTTTGTGAGATTGAAGAGGACATTGTAGCTTGTGCATATGGGTTAATGTTGGATTTATGGGCTTGGGTAGCACTGCGTTGGGATATTTTCTTAATGTACACTCACACTTTATATAAAACTCTTATACATATGAGTTTCTGTGAATTTGTTTTCCTAGTTTATCCAGATTAACACACAAGCACATAAATAAATGCTCCCATAATTCCAATTTAATGTGTCCTGTAGTTCATTTACTTGCAATTTCTCATACGTAGCTCTTAAAACTCCCGATCTTATTTTTATAACCATGGTTCTGATCTTCCTAGAAGGAAACTAAATTGTAAAATCAAATTTCTGTGTTCAGTATGCGGACCTTTACCCGTGTAATAATGACCTGGGGATCCATCCATGGGACTGACAGTTCGACCCATTTGTCTTTTCACATCCTCCCACCTATGCTCCTTTTAGTGATCTCTACTTGGGTCCTCCTCACAGCTTCCCCATGAACAAGAGAACAGTCCCCTGCCCAACTCTGCACTGTCCTCACAAGCATGGTCAAGTTAGAGCACATCATTGCAGCCACCGGTCAACCCACCTTACTGATGGTCTTTCCCTCTCACATGAACTCTCTGCTTTACCCTGAGGGCTGCCCTTCCTCTGGACTGGTCCCTCATGAAAACATGACCAAAATACTCACTTTTAAAAAAAAATTGGGGCTCATACAACTCTGTTTTTTATTTTTTATTTTGGACATCACTTCCCTCTGGTGGGAGTAAGAGGCCCAGCCTTTCTCCTGGAGAGCTGCTGCTGGATTTGAACCACCAGCCCAGTGGGCCGCAGACCCACACACAACCACTGTGCCACCAAGGCTCAGCCCGGGGCTCATACAACTCTTATCACAATCCATACATCCACTATGTCAAGCACATTTGTACATTTGTTGCCCACATCAGTGTCAAAACATCTGAGCCCTTGGTATCAACTCTTCATTTTCCCACTCCCTCATCTCTCCTCTCCCTTATAACCCTTGATAATTCATAAATTATTATTAGTTTGTCATATCTTACACTGTCTGAAATCTCCCTTCACCCACTTTTCTGTTGTCCATCCCCCAGGAAGGAGATTACATGTAGATGCTTGTATTCGGTTCTCTCTTTCTATCCCACCTTCCCTCCACCCTCCCGGTATCACCACTTTCACCACTGGTCCTGAAAGAATCATCTGTCCTGGATTCCCCATGTTTCAGGCTCAAATATGTACCAGTGTACTTCCTCTGGTCTAGCCTGATTTGTAAGGTAGAATTGGGATCATGATCGCTCTGCAGAGGAAGCGTTAAGGAACAAGAGGAAAGTGGTATGTTTCATCATTGCTATCTTCACCATGACTAGCTCCTCTCCTCCCCTTGACGCCTTGCTTAGGGGATATCCAGTTCCCTACAGGAGGGTGTGGGGTCCCCAATTGACATGCTCCCTCATTTTCAATCATTGGATTTTTTGTTCTGTGATGCCTGATATCTTATCCCTTCAAAAACTCATGATCACACAGGCTGATGTGCTTCTTTCTTAGGGGCTTTGCTGCTTTTGAGGTAAATGACCACTTGTTTATCTTCAAGCCTTTAGGACCCCAGAGACTATAAACCTGGTACTATGAACTTTCTTCACCCAAAATACTCATTTCTAAAGAATATTTCCTCCAAGACCAATGTGTTCAATCTGCTAAAAGTCATGTGATGTTCCTCATTCAACAACACTATACTCCAAATGCATTTTTTCAACTTTTCTTATTCATTGTCTAATTGTCACATGCACATGAGATGTTTGAAAATACCATCAGCTGAGGCACATACATTATGGTTCTCAAAGTGGCATCGTTGTACTTTAATCCTCCCAACATACCTTTTGCCCTAGATTTCCACAAACCAATGCTATCTGTCATTTCTTCCTCCTTCTACGGGTGTCAATTGTGAATCCCAGGAAACAGAAACTTTCACCACTTCAATATTTGGTCCTTTTTTTGTGATGTGGCTTCTGGGCACCCATTTGCAGAGTTTTGTTCTCTTTATTTTGAAGTGGAAACGATACCAAGATTTCAGTCTTTGGTTTCCATCAACTTGGGTTTCAAGTCCTCTTCAATGTGACCAAGCATGCTTCTGTCATCATTGCATCACAGGTTCTCAAAGAGCCTTCATTCAGCCCTTAGGTTTCAGTCGTTTATCATCATCATCATCATCATCATCATCATCATCATCATCATCAGCTACCCAGGTTATTTCCTTGGCATATAGAATCAATAAGTAGCACTAAAGCGCATAAACCTGACACACATCTTGTCCTTATTGTAGATGAGGAGCTGTCACTTCTTCTCCTTTAACAACTATGTCTTCATCTTTGTGTTGATTCACGTGAACGAAATTAAGTGCTCTAGCATGCCTATGTTTGCCAAATAATACACAGTTTCTTGTGAATGAATTTTCACAGTGGAACAGTCACAAGCAAGCATCTTTCAGTTATTATCAGCTTCGCTCAGGAGCCAACTGACATCAACAATGAAATCTCTTGTTCCATTTCCTGTTCTGGATCCAACCTGAATCTCTGGCAGCTCTGTGCCCATGGATGGCTACGACCATTTGTACACTCTCTTCAGTGACATTTTGCTTTTGTTTGAAATTGTTCGAGAATTTCTGTAATCTATTGGGTCATAGTTCTTGGAGCGGGCACAGGTATACATCTATTCGAGTAAATTGGTCATACAGCTGCCTTCCAAATTTCTAACCAGAAACTGATGAGCTTGTCTCTACCTATGCCAATTTCTAGAACATCTTTCTTTTTATTTGGTCCATTTCTGGAGCCCTTTTTCTGGTCCAGTGCTGCTTGAACATCTTCCTTCTGAATGATTATTTCTTGATCATATCTGGAGAGTTTCCATGTGAACTTCTCCTTTGGATACAGTGACCCTCGGTATTTCTTTCACTTAATATGAGGCTTCCTTCATGACTCAATAGATGTCTACAAAACTCTTCAATCTTGCAACTGCAGCCTTGAATTTTCTCTTCAATTTTTGAAACTGAGATGTCAAACTCTCTTGTCTCTTTGGTTTTGAGAACTCCTCCTTTTTCACAGCCCATTCTAGTCTTTTGCATTCTCAAACTGTCCTTTGAAACTTTCTCCTTATTTATCCATTTGAACTGGCCACACTAGTTACTCTGCATTCAAGAGCAAATTTCAGATTCGGTTCTAACATCCACATTGACCTTAGCTTTCATTGATCTCTTTTCAAGAAAGGTTCTGTTTGCTTTATGTATGGTTTCTTTTGTTTCAAGTACCATGATAATTTTTAAATCATTTTTATTGAAGCCCATAAATGTAACATTCCATAGCCAACCATATCATGCAGTGTTATACAATTGCTTCCACAAACAGTTCGAAACATTTTATTTCTTCTGGAACTCCTTGATATCACCGTGATCTCACAGGCTGGTGTGTATCTTCCATCTGGGCCTTTTGGTTTCCATGCTTGGTCATTGCTTGTTTAACTTCAAACCGGTAAGACCCTAGGACCTATCTCTTTTAATACCTGGATACCATCACGTCTTTCACCCCATTTGCTCATGCACCCACTTTGTCTACAATGAACATGTCAGAAAAGTAAGTATCATACAATGCTACATTATTACAACAAATAATTCTTGTACTGAGGTAAAATTTAAGGAGAGGCCCAAAGTCCATTTACTATCTTGTTTCATTTACATATATACATATACACATATATTCATATATTCTTCTTCTGCTTTCCTCTTTTTCCTCCAATCCTACGATCATGCTTACCCATCATGCACCTCTCAGTGATACCTGAGATACAACTTGAGTGACCAAACAACCTTACTTGCCATCATTTGGGAACATTGACTTTGTACCCATCATTGTTGGCTCACAGCTCATCTTGCGCGCGCGCACACACACACACACACACACACACACCACCCCCAGAACCATCGATCCAGTGGCAGCCTCCTTAAAATGTCCTGTCCTGTATAAATAAACACCAAAACAACAACAGCAACAACATACAGAGAGTCACATGTCTATCAGGGATCCTGACATACAGTAGGTGAATGTCTCTCGAGAGGACATGCTATAAACCAACAGACCAGTCCCCACTTCTTTCAGGATTGCCTACCCAGGGTCACCTTTACCTAACAACACAGACAACCTTTTAGCCTTCAGCATTCCTGTAACAAAAGGTGAGTATCCTAAAACTCCTCACTCCTATTTCTGCGGTCAGGGATGGAGTGGTCTAGCGCCCCCACACACAGTTGTGTCTCGAGACTTTCCATGTGGGCCCCTCATGAGTAATCCCCACCCAGTGCAGATGGGCTGCCAAATGTTGCCCCCATGTCTGAAGTCCAGATCAGGCTTCTTTGGGGATGTCATGGCTTTGCTCCCAACGTGGATCTTTGTGAGCCACTCTGGATTTTCCACATGTGAACAGGTCAGACCAGTCCCTTTCCCTGAACTGTGTCCTCGAGTCTGTGTTCTGCAACCCTGTGACCCACTGAGATGATGTTGCCTCTCCAGCGGAGGCTGGTCCTGCCTTCATCTCTAGGAACCGGCTGCTCTGAATAGCAAAATCACCCTCAAGGATTGGTATACTAGGGTGAGTGCTACACTTGCTTTCCCTTTCCTGTAGAGACACAAACAATACTGGTTAGACCCACTGATGCCAGTTTGCCAGAGTTTTTTCCTCACCAGTTTGTGGGCCTTAAAGACAGATGGGTGGGATAGGGGTGGGGAGAGGTTGCCTCCCGCACAGGTGGCATCTACATCTGTTATTGATAATGTATGAACTGCTGGGTATGGTCTGGCTTGTGCCAGGATATGTGACCTTCAGTCTGGGAATTATGTGCCGTGTCCTTTCCCTTGAGCCCTTTCTCCTGCTGGAACTTACCTCCAGGGACTTGCGTTGTACTTGAGCTTTCGTAAGTGGTTAACTTCACCCCGGGTACTATTCTCCAACTCTTTCCACAAGATGAAGAGTTTCATCATTTCCTCCCATTTTTCAGAGAACCATGTTCTGCTATCTGTATATGTCGCATCATTTTATCCCTTCATCTATTGATGAAAATCTAGGCCATGCCCAATGTTTTGTGATTGTGTACTGCACGGAGAAGATGTCTGGTCATGATCTCTTTCTTATTCTGGTTGTGTGCTTTATTTGCACCTGATTTAGTTATCACCAAATCACTTTCCGCAGGGACTGTTCATGTCTGCAAGGTTACCAGCAAAGGGTAAGAGTTCCTATCTCTTCCTTCTTCATCTGTGCGTTGATTGCTATCATGGGTCCTCTGATAGCTGTCTTTGCAATATCCTATAGGTTTTTCTGTGTTGCCTTCTCATTTTCATTTGTTTCTA
>PVJH01042953.1:0-13927 GCA_004026705.1 Nesogale talazaci | reverse complement strand
TGGAGGACTAAGGACGGTGGGGGTGGGGGGGGCTGGCTGTGTGCATCTGGCTCTGCAGCAGGAACAGGGCCAACCGGGCTCCAGCCCTTGTCTTGACACCTGGTCTGGGGGGGTGGAGAGGGTCAGGAAGGCACAGCCTCGGAGACCTGGGGGGAGGTGGTGTGTAGACAGAGCGAGGTCTCCAGGCGTCTGGGGAACGGCCTCATCAAGGCGGACTGACTTCTCTGAGGACATACTCTGGACAGCCAGCTGTCCTCTCTCTTGTCCCTCGTGCTGTCCTCCTTAGAGCCAAGGACAGCGAGGGTTCCTCTACTGTGCTTTGGACACGTCCTCAGGAGAGACCTGACCATGGAGACGGAGGTCATGCAGCAGAAGGGGAAGGTCCCATTGAGGAGACGGGTTGACACAGCAACAGTCCAGACTCGAGAACAACTTCAGAGGGGGGGCCTCCTGCTGTTGGTCACCAACCCGCGGCAGCATCTGATGACCCTACTGGCTTTAGGAGGCCCAGGCTGGTGGTGTCCACTCAGTGGGGGGCCCTTGCTCCTGAAATGTGAGGGGGTCAGGGAGGTATTGGCTATCCCAGTGCTCCCAGGTAGCAAGATGCCCCCTTCTCCACCTGGGGTTCTGCAGCCGGGGGCTCCCTGTAGGATCCACACCCAAGTGGAGGGGCCCACAGACCTCAGTTGCATACTGCACACATACACACACACTTCAGACTTGGGTCGGGCAGGGTCGGAACTGCCCCAGTGGGTTTCTGAAGCTGCAGCTCTGGATGGGAATAGAAGGCCTCACCTTTCTGCCGAGGAATCTTCTGGTGCTTTCAAACTGCCGACCCTGCGATGATTAACCACTTAATGTCTAAGTAACCTCTGGGCCAACAGGGCTTCTTACAGGAAGGGGTGGGCAAGGATCAGGCGGGGGTGGAGATGCTGTTCCGGTCGGGGCACTGCAGCATGTGGATGGGTGCTGACGGAGATGGCACCACCCACTCCCCGCAGGGAGCTGTCAAACCGCCCCCACCCCAAACTGTCATCCAAGGCGACTCGCGGGGACCCTGTGGCTGCCCGTGTTTCCCAGGCTGTCAGTCTCTATGGGGACAGACGGCCTCTTTCTCCTGCTGAGTGGGTGGTGGGCTTGAACTGCAGGGACGCAGCTCAGTGCTTGGTTCACTGTCACCAGGGCTCCCACCCTCCCCGACAGGCCTTTGTGGAAAGGAGGTTTCTTACCACGCAAGATCCAGCAAAGCTGCACACCCCCCCAGCACAGGGTGTGGTGGGTGAGGGCCAGGGGGCACATGCAGGGTGGGTGCCAGGCTCCCCTCTGCTCCCACAGGCCTGGGAAGGGGACACCACGCCCTAGCCCCAGCCGTGGTCAGTCTGGGTGGGACCCACCGGCTGGCCAGGCTGAGAGGGGCCTGCCCAGCGCAGTGACCAGCATCCTGAGAACAGTGGGCCGGGGCTACAGCCACTCAGCAGTGACAATGTTTATTAATGGCTCGTTACCAACAAAATATATTTATGTAGAAAACCCTTGCGGTGCAAAATACCCCTCCCTCTCCCCATAGCCAGAGCTGGGCTCCCCAGGGCGGGCAGGGTGTGTGCCCCGCGCAGTGGGTGGGTGGCTGAGGGATCCCTGACCCCTGTCAGGGTATGGGAGGGGGCACCAATCGGGCTGTGTGGCCCCGCCCCGCCCAGGCAGCTTGGGCCCAGGCTGGAGGGTGAGCTGCCAAGCCTCCTCCCTCGGCCTGGCCCTGGTTGACACCCGGCCTGCACTTCTTGCCATCTGCCTGACGCTGTCCATTCCTGGGGCAGCCGGGCCTCCCAGTGCCCACATGGGCAGCCCCAGGCATTAAGGCAGTGGAGACAAGGCCCAGCTGGCACTCACAGTCCCTGAAGGAGAGGTGGCTTCCCGGCCACCAAGGGGAGTCAGCATGCCGTTGCCTCCCACTGCTCCAAGGCCGTGTCTGGTGAGGAGAGGGGGTCTGGGCTGGCTGGCAGGGGGAGGGCACCCAGGGGGGCACTGTAAGCAGGGACCCGGCTCTGTTGGGGGGGGGTGTCAGTCCATCCTCGGGGAATCATGGTCCTCGGACAGCTGTGACTCCACCAATGGCCCCGCAGTCCCAAAGTGAGTGCTCAAACCCCTACGCCCCACCCCAGGCAGAGGTGGCCTGGGACGGAGCAGGGGAGGGTCTACAGGCAGGGGGGAGCCGTCCATGGGCCACTGTGAGGCCTCCTGAGAGCCAATGGCTAGCATATCTGGGGGGGAGGACTGGGGGCTCTGTGGGGAAGTGGTATGAGGGATGCCCTCACCAGAAGCGGCAGAGACCAGGCTTGAGAGCAGCGGTGGGGCCTCTCAGGCTGTGGGGTGAGGACGGTTTGGGGGGGACAAGATGGGCTGTAGTCCCAGGTGTGTGGTCCTGATGAGCAGTCTGGGGATAGTGAGGTTTGTGGGAGGCCGGCGCAGGCCTCTTGGCCCTCTCAGGCAACCAGAACCCCTAGAGTGACCTCTTGCTGGCACCCGACTGCGGCTCTGGTTGGGGAGGCAGGGGCCCGGGGTGCCAGGCGGGGCATCAGCTGTCCAAGTAGACAAACAGGATGTCTTCGTCGGTGCCATAGCTGGTGCGGGCCTCCTCGAAGTTACTAACGCTGGTGCTGCACATTCCTGCGGGACACAGAGGGCCACAGCCGGAGTCCACCCGCCCCAGGCCAGTCTCGGGGTGGTGGGGCTGCAGGTCAGAGGGTCAGGGCGGCCCCTCCCAGCACATCACCCAGGGAGAGAACGTGGCCTCTCTCTGGCTGGGCACCCCAGCTGTGCTCTGTCCCTGCCACCCCGGGAGCCTCGGCGAGGGCTGTGTCCAAGCCTGCAGTTCTCAGGACTGGGCTTCCCAGGTCACGAGGCCTTTCTTCTGTGGCACCTCGGGGGAGGACGCAGACCCCTGACCTTGCAGGCAGCAGCCGAGAGTGTCCCGTCCACACATCCCTGAGTGACCGGCACCGTGCCTCCAGGCCACACCCCATGGCTAATGGGACTGAGCTAGCCACCTGGGGAGACCCCCATGAAGGTGGAGGGTGGGGGTAGGAGGCTGGGCCCAGGGATTACTCCGGTTTGTAACTGTGACCCCAGCTGCGTGCTTGGGGAACTTCGGCCTCTGTGTGTCTGCTAGAAGTGGACTGTGATGGGTACCGGACTGCGGCTGTGCTCCCCCCTTCCGACGCCTGGGGGTGGGGCACTCTGGTGTGTGCAGGGTGGTCTTTGGGAGGGCTGTGCTGCCCCCTGCTAGTTCAACCGGCCTAACCTGGGGTGGGGGGACTGGGTCAGGTACCCCGGGAGTCTCTGGAGGTGGGCGGGGCACGGGGCAGGGCGGCCACTCACGGTCGGCGTAGGCGGGGTTGTTGTAGAAGACGGAGCCGGCCGGCCGGCTGTAGCCGCGCAGCACGATGAAGTGGCCTTGGTAGCCCGGCGTGCGGCAGAAGCAGCGGTGGCCACGGGGTGCAAAGCAGCAGTACTTCACGGGGCTGGAGCACAGGTCACAGTGCAGCACGCCCGAGTTCACCAGCACGATGGCCACGTGGCCCTGCGCCAGGTGCGCCTGGATGTCCTGCATGCTGACTGCGCTGGGGGGCGGGGCGCAGGGGGGAAGAAGAGTGGGGCAGGGGAGCGTCAGCTGCGGGCTGGGGATCCCACAAGTTCACAGGCACCTCTGGCTGGTAGCCCAGACTGGCACCACAAAGCTGATAGCCACTGACTAACACACCCCAACTGATAGCCTCCAAATCTCTCTCTCTCTCTCTCTCTCTCTCTCTCTCTCTCTTTCTCTCTCTCTCTCTCTCATACACACACACACACACACCCCGAGTCAACACTGCCTGTGCTGACACCCCACGCTGACCTGCCCTAAGCTGACACCTCTTAGCTGCCGACTCCTGACACCGCAGAGCTCCTGGCCGGCCCCAGCTCCTGCCGCTGCTCCATGTCCCCTGCCCGGGGCCTGCCAGGGCCACAGGGATAGCTGCCATTGCCTTAGGCCCCTGGAGCTGTGCGTGGGTTCCTCCCACCCCCAACCCCCGCCCAACTTGTGAGTCCTTCACAACAGTGGTTCTCCGCCCTCCTGATGCTGCGACCCCTTCATTGCTGCTTCCTACCTGTCATTTTGCCACTGTTCTGAATGGGGCGACCCCTGAGAAGGGGTCCTTTGACACACATACCCCCCCGGGCGCGACCCCCAGGTTGAGAAGGGCTGCTTTACAGCAAGGGCCCTGAGCACCAGCTTAGGGGAGTCTGCCAGCGTGAGCCTGGTGCCGCCTGGGACCCCCACCTCACACATGGGGGGCAGATGAGCCCCCACCGTCACCCGGCCTTGTGGGCATGAACTGGGCGCCCCCAAAGACAGACTCCAAAGCCCAGCTCCCCTCTCCTGTCACCCCCTGACTCCTGAGGCCACCTGGCAACGCGCATGTGGGCCTGGCTCCCGGGAAGGGCCGGGCTCCCATGCGTGCGTGTGTGGCGATTAATGTCACCGTTGGCAGCAGGCTGAGCAGCCACAGGACTCCCAATCCTGCACCCAGTGCACTGTGGCTGCTCAGCCCCCCGGCTCTGGTGCGCAGCCTCTTCCGGAAAGGCTGTCTGGCCAAAATGGGCCCCGCCCACGCCAAGGCCCCAGCAGGCAGTGGGGGGGGGGGGGGGGTCAGGGGTGAGCACCCACCATCCTCGGCAGCCTGCTCCCCACTGGACCACGTGGCCCCACAATGCCTGGCACTGTCCCAGGGCCTCCGTCCCAGAGGCCTGCGTATGGAAGGGTTTCCGCCTTGGCAACAAGCAGGGCCCCCTGGTCCTGAGCCAGCTCCTTTCTCAGCCCCCACGCCTTCCTGGGGCCTCCTGCAAGCTGAGCCCACCCCCACCCCCCCAACAGCCAGGCAAGGGGCGGGGAGGGGGGCCTCACACATCACCTGAGGGGCGCCCCTGGCCTGCGGCCTGTGCAGTGTGGGGCAGGCGGGCCTCCATCTCAGAGATGGCACGCTCCATCCTGGGGGGCAGTTGTGCTCCGGGGACACCTGGCACTTTGCCCCCCGGTGCCCGGGACAGGGGTCTGATCTGCCCACTGGCGGGCAGGGTCAGGTGCAGTCAGGTCAGGATGGGGTTGGGATGAAGTAGGGGGGGAAAGAAAAACCCCAAGCCCACTGTGTGCTCAGCTCTGACGCTCTGTGACCCTCCAGGACACGGAAGGCCCACAGCGCCCCTACAGGACAGAGGAGAACTGCAGCTCCTTACAGGAGTCAAAAGCCTCTGCTTTCCCCCAGGGAACGGTGGGTAGTTTCAAACTGCCCGCCTTGTAGTTAGCAGCCCAGTGCGTACCCACCATGCCGCCAGGGCTCCCATGGAGTCAGAATCGACTCCACAGCAGTGAGGTTGAGTTGTCTCCAGAAGACGCTGGAGAACAGCCCCCTGAGGTTCCCGAGACCCTGAACCTTTGTGGGATCCCACAGCCTCGTCTCTCTACCTCAGTGCGGTGGGTGGTTTCAAACCACCGACCCCTCATGGGCCCAGCTAAGTGTTCCCAGGGTTCCTTTAAACCCTGGACCCCGAGACAGGTCCCAAGAAGCCAGAGCTGGGCTGTGATGCTTCCCCCAGCCACAGCTACCTTGGACTGTTGCCCTTCCAGAGCCTCAGAGGACATCAGAGCTGGGAGGGGAGGAGGGGGAAACCCATGCGTCTGGGGTCTGAGTCCCTCATTGCAGTGACTCGTGACACCACCAGGAGACCCTTGGTTCTGCTAGACTTCTGGCCCCACCGCCCTTTCCGCGTGTCTCCAGAAGCCTCCGCCCTCAGAGGTCTGGGTGCAGGTGAGGGTGAGAACTCACCATTTCTCCACCAGCACCTTGCAGGCCTTGGCCTGGGCGAACAGCTGGTTCACTCGTGTTTCTTCAGTGTCGAAGTGTTTCCTGTAGAAAGACTGGGGGTGGGGGTGGGGGCGGGAGCTGGAGGCTGCCCTCACCCTGCTTGGCAAATAGGCTCAGGGTGGCAGGAGCGGAAAGGAGTCGCCTGCGGGCCCCGGGAGTGGTGCTTGTCCAGAGCTGTGGAGGAACCAGTGGCTGGAGAAAGTGTGATGCTGACAGGGCTGGGGAGACGGGGGCATGGCGGGTGGATCAGAATGGCAGGCAGAGGCCACTAGACAATTCTGATTGGGGCAGGGGACTCAGGAAGGGTTCGGTCCCTTGACAAAGCCCTGTCCTGGGGCTATGTCTTTGCTCCCTTGAGCCGTGCAGGGGGCCCACTCTGAGAACCCCATGAGAAGCCCTTCTCTCGGGACCTGTCCTACAACCGGCTGGAGGCACATGTGGGCTGGTCATGTCGGCCGTATTCTTTTTGGGGTTTTTTTTTTGGCATCACTGCCCTCAGATGGTGGGAGTAGGAAGCCCAGCCTTTGCTCTGTGGAGCTGGAATCGAACCTCCATCCCAGTGGGCCGCAGTCCCGCGCAAAACCACTACGCCACCGGGGCTCAGCCGTCTGTCATATTCTTTAAAAGAGAAAGAGAAGGATGGCTTTTGCCCCGAATGTCAGCTCTCCAGCTTGGGGAGCTGTCCCTTGGGGGAGGAAAGCACCTGGCCCATGGTGGCAGGTCAGACACTGTGGCCAGTGGCAGGAAGGTGGTCTCCAGAGGGCTAAGGGGGCGTGCGGCTCACACACACTCAACAGGTGTGATGGTGCGAGTACAGGTGTCCTGTGTGCTATGGTAAAGCCTCCGTGTGTGTGGCTGTCTGTCTGTCTGTGTATCTGTCTCTGTGTATCTGTCTGACAGTCTGTGTGTGTGTGTGTGTGTGTGTGTGTGTGTGTGTGTGTGTGGCTATTCCACTGCATCAGTCTGCTGACAAAGGACTGACTTCCGAAGTATCCAGGCTACTTTCAGACGGTAACCACAGCCCCCTGGTGAGAGGCCCATCCAGAATCGTGACCACCCTATAGGACGGCGTGGAACTGCCCATAGGGTTTCTAAGGCTGCCCGCCTTTCTGGGAGCAGGAAGCCTCATCTTTCTCCCAGGGACCATCCAGTGGGTTTGAGCTGTTGCTCTTTCTGTCAGCAGCCCAGCATTCACCCACTGTAGCATCACTTGCCCATGGCTCTCTCTCACTGCCAGCCCTCTGGGTCCCGGCACACACACCTTCAGGGGTCCCTGGCCCGGGGCCTTCAGACTTGGCAGGCCCCACCCCCTGATGGGACTCAGTCTCTCCTGCCACCTCCGTCCCTTCATCCGTCCATGCAGATGTCCGGCTGGCCGCCTGTGTCCGGGTGACTCGAGGACAACAGGCCATGCTCCGAGACCACCTGGCAGTACCCAGCACCCCCCCTCTCCCCCACACACACAAAGGCACACCTTTGCCCGTCCTCTCCTGTCCCGTCCCCTCTTCCAGCTGGGCAGTGCCTCACCTGGTTCTTGTAGCCCTTGTCCACGCCCAGGGTCTGCGTGCAGAAGCGGTGCCTCACGCCAAAATGGCGCATGAGGTAGGCCAGGTCGATGGTCCAGACGCTCCTGGTGAGCTGCAGCGCCTGGAGGGCGCTCTCAAACTCGCTGTCGTCCAGCTGGCCCAGGTACCTGCGGCAGACGGGCACTGAAACCGGGGGCTCCCTGGCCTCGCCCCACTGGCTGCACATGGCGGGGTGGGGGGTGGGGGTTCTGAGTTTGAGGCCGGGACCCCGGGTGCTACAGTCAGAAAGGGCGGGAACCTCAGTCCCTTCCAGCGTGGACCACACGTTCTCGGTTCTGAGCTCGGAGAGACCCTGTCTCGGGACCTGAGAGCCTGGAGGTGACCAGGGGAGAGGCGGAGGCCTGGCCAAGGCCCGTCACTGCAGTAACCCCAGTCCCCACCTCGCCCGGGCCCCCCTGCTCACCGCAGCACCATCCTGGAGCAGGCGAGGCCGCAGTCCCAGTGGTACAGCTGTTGGATGACGGGAACGGGCAGCTGCACGAAGTCCCCTGTGCAGAAACACGGGGGTCACACCTCAGCACTCCACCTTAACGTTTCACTGCTCTCGGCTGCTGCCCGGGAGCTGGCACAGGGGAGGCACACGGCAGCCAGGCCCAAGTCCCGAGGGTTCTCCAGCCCCCGCCTGAGCCCAGCCCCCTCGGTCACCCAAGCCATGGACAACTGGCTGGCATGTGCCCTGGAGGTCGAACCCAGGGGACTGGGAGCTGACAGTTCCCTATCACAACAGAGCCCCAAACCAGGCCAAGGTTGTCGGCGCGACCAGCCAAACCAGATAGGATTCTGGTGGCACCAGGGTTAAGAGCCTGGCTGGGAATCAAACTCGGTGGTGGTGGGGGGGGGCAAACCACCTGCCGTTCGGCTTGTGAGAGGCCACAGCCCACTACACCCTCTGCTGTGGCCGTGCCCTCTGCAAGGGGGAATGGCTCAGGGAACACGGTGGGTGGGGGCTATGTCCACAGAGGACGAGCGAGAGTGCTCACCCCGGGGGCCTGGCTGGCGGGTCCTCTCTGGATGCGGGCCCCTTGCGGGTGGGAGCCCCAGTGGTGCTGTGAGCAGAGTGGTAAACTGCTGACTGCCAGGCCAGTGATTCAAGCCCACCAGCCGCTCCACGGGGACGCTGGGAGGCTGTCTGCTCCTGCGCAAGCTCGGAAACCCACAAGGGTGCTTCCTATGGGGCCTCGGGCCCCTCCAGGCGGTGGACTTGGTGTTTATAGTCACACTGGTGCTTGCTGTCCTTGTGACCTCAAGGAGGAAGCGACAGGACTCGGGGTGCAGCGAGATGGCCTGAAAGAGACCAGATTCTCCCGGGATGCCTGAACTTGACCTTTCAGCTGCCAGAACTGGGAGAGCAGTTCCTGGGGTGCAGGTGGCTTAGGGGGGGTTGTGAGGGGCTGCTTCCCCCAACAGCAATGGAAAAGGGCAGTTGGGGCTATGGGACGAGGGGGGAACTCCCCGAGCCTTCTCTCACTGCCATCGAGTGAGTACGTGCCGACTCACAGGGGCCCTGCGGGACGGGGCAGAACTGCCCCCTATGGGTTTCCAAGACTCTAATTCTGTCTGAGAGTAGAAAGTTCCATCTCTCTCCCCTGGAGCGGCTGGTGGTTTCCAACTGCAGGCTTTGCAGTTGGCGTCCCAGCACAGGGCTCCCTCCCAGACCCCCAGCCACGTGGAATCAGAACAGTCCGGAGTCTAAGGGGCCAGGGAGGCCTTCCCTGCACTGGCTGCTGAGTGTGGGACCCAGCTGCTAGTCTCTGAGTCGGGGCCCTGGCACTCTTCTTGCTATGCCACCAGGAACTCACAGAGGAAATCCTTCCCGGGCAAGGGGCCATCCTGGGCTTCCCCGCCTCTGTGCTGTCCTGGGCCTGGCCCAGTTCACAGCTCCCAGCGGCTCTGCCCAGGCCTACCCCAGGCTCAGGGGACTGCCTCCCAGGGCTGGGCCTGCACCTGTCAGGTGAGCACCTGTGCTTGCAGCAGGCAGGGACAACGCACCAGACACCCCAGGCCAGAGCTTCACTGCCGCCGGTCTGTGGCAAAGTGTGGGAGCCAGATAATGGCAGTTCACCCTCCAGACGATGGCAGTTCACTCTCTCTCAAGCCCCCTTCTCTGTGCGGGACCCAGCCCACTGAATGCAGTTTGCATCACCCTTGTCTGCGGGGCTGCCCGGGGGGCACAGACCCGCCCATGGGCACCACCAGAGCTGTGCCCCGTGGGTGTCCCTTGGCTGGGTTATCAGATGTCACCAGGGCTGTCTGCAGGAGCCTTGGGGGGGGGGGCACCCATTCCCATCCCCAGGGGCTCCTGGCCAGCCACTGGGGACTTCTGAAAGGTGCCCAGGCCTCGGCCCACAGAGGGTCCTCATGAGCTGACTGCCTCCCATTGTCTGGTCTTGGTCCCCCAATCCCCTCTCCCAACCCCAGCCTGGCCCTGTATCCACACTGGCCGGCACCCTGCGGCCAGCCTCGCTTACCCTGCTCCAGGCTCCTGCCTACCTTAGGCCTGTGTACTCAATAGCCCCGCACCCCCACACATACACAGCACCCCGCTTGGCCCTCCTCCCTGCTGCATGTCGTCCTCGGGACCCAGCTCAAAGTGGCTTGCTAAGGACTTCTGGGGCAAAGAGGGGACCCTCTTTCACAGCAAACCCCAGACCACACACATATACACACACACACCGCCACCGTCATCACCAGCACGCAGCTGCTGAACCCATTGCATTTCGGGGCCACCCCGCCCAGAGACCTCGAGGCTCTGTCCTCTCGGCCGGTCACAGGGTGTCTGAGTCACAACATGAGCTGACAGAACCAGGGAAGCCAGGCCTTTCTTCCTGGGAGGGTCTCAAGGGTCAACCGTTGGTCTAACCTTAATCTTCACAGAGGAGCCCCTAGGGCTCCTGTAGGGAGAGTAAGACCCCTGCTGTGGCCTGAGTCAGCCCAACACACAGCAGCCCCATAGGATGGAGAGGAGCTGACCCTGGGGGGCGGGGGGTAGGGAGAGGTCCAGGCTGCTAGTCCTGATGGGAGCTGCTGGCCCTTCTCCCTCAGGACCGGTGGTGGGTCTGAACAGCCAGCCTTTCCATTGGCAGCCCAGAACGCGGACCTGTTGGCCACTAGTCCCACATAAAAAACCCACTGCCGGGCTGAGCCCCGGTGGCGCAGTGGTTGTGCGCGTGACTGCAGCCCACTGGGATGGAGGTTCAATTCCAGCTCCACGGAGCAAAGGCTGGGCCTCCTACTCCCACCACCTGAGGGCACCAAAAAAAAAAACAAAAGCAAAAAAACAAAAACAAAAAACGCACTGCCGTCAAGTGGGACTAGCAGCGCTGGCTGTAGGGCAGAGTGGAAAGAGATCTTAGGTTTCCCAGGCTGTCAATCATAATGGGATCAGAGAGCCTCCGCTTTCTCCTGCAGGACACTGGACCTTTCGGTCAGCAGCCCAACCCTTAACCTGCTGTGCCACCAGTGCCCCTTTGTGTCCCCCAGGTGCTTGTCAAAAGTAACTACAAAACAAGACTATGGAACAGTTACCAAACTGTCTCCCCGGTTCCTGAGGGCGGGGCTGCTCATCTCCCATGATCCCCCAGTGCGCTGGAGGTGAGCTGGATTAAGCACTGGTCTACCAGAGTCCCAGTGGCATAATGGGCAATGCATTGGGGCTCCAGGTCAGCCGTTCAAACCCACCAGGCTCATCTCTGGGGAAGAGTGAGCCATAGCTGTCTGCTCCTGTGAAGAGTCCCAGCCTCAGGAACACACAGCGGCCGTTGTACACTATCTCCTGAGGCATTATGAGTCCCTAGGCATTATGGACTCATTGGCAATAGGTAGATGGGTTGACCACTGGGCGGGAGGAAGATGAGGGAGGCAGGCAGGCTCAGAACCCCCAAGGAGATGGACTCCTGCTACAGGGGGGCTGTCAGCTGGACTCCAAGAGGTGGAGGTGGGGTGGGCTTGGTGGGGGGGGGGGTGCGGCACAAACAGTTTGCGGCAGAAATGCAAAGTTGGTGAGGCTGAATCTGGCCACTGGAGCCTCAGGAGCAAGGCCTGGCAATCAGCTTCTGCAAACAGTGCAGCCGAGAAAGACCAGCGGGGCAGCGACTGAGGTCACCCTGGGCCGGGATCAAGGTGCCCAACAGCAAGGGCCAGACCAAAACTACAAGCCTCATGGCCACTGACTGGATGCCGACTCATGGCGAGCCTCCAGGAGCGGGTAGGACTGCACCTGTGGGTTTCTGAGACTGTCATTCATGACGGGAATGAACAGGAAGCCCTGGCTTTCTCCTGGGGAGCGAGCGGCTGGTGGTTTCAAACGGCTGACCTTGCATATTGCAGCCTGATGTGTCTCCACTTTGCCACAGGGCTCCTGAAACCCAGATGCCCCAAATATGGGGGGGGCACCCCTCAAGCACACAGCCCCTTTCTGGTTTGGTTTTGGTTTTTGCGGGGGAGTGGGGGGATGATTTGTCTTCCTTCACACAGTGCTGCCTTGGGCATCAGGGTCCTCTCTCCCACTGACCATCCCTGCGCTCTGGTCCCAGGCCCCTCCGTGGTCACACCCGCCCTTCCCACTGGACAGCCCGACAGGAATGACTCGTGGCGGGCAGGGAACCCATCCTGAGGACGGGTGCCGGACACAGCCGGGAAAGAGAAGGCATTTTCTGAGATGCCTGGCCTACTTATTACCACAGTGCCCTCCTGTTGGGGCGTCCAGGTCACTGCCCTCTGCACCAGGCTTCTGCTGTGGCCACTGGGTCCTTGGACTCTCCGCTGCCTCTGAACTCCTGAACCTTTCACCCTGAGGGCCACTTCCTCAACTCCTCCCACATGGCTGTCTCAGCCTTGGCCTGGGCAGGCCAGCAGAGAGGCACTGGGAGGTAACTGTGTGTGTGTGTGTGTGTGTGTGTGTGTGTGAGATAAGGCCCAGCAAGGCAGTGGCCTTTGTCCTGATAACAGCTTTGGAGCCCAGAGTGCCCCAAGAGCTACGCCTTTCCTGGAAAGTCTAGGTGCTCACGGACACCAGTGCTGAGTTAAAGGCAGGGGCCCCAGGGCCCTGGCCACTCACCCCTGGCTCCCGGCCACTGTTTGCTCATCAGCTCCATGGGAGCAATCTTGGCCATGTCTTCCCTGGTGAGCAGGAGAATGACCTTAACCCTGAGCGAGGTGCTCTCTCCTAGAAAGCCCCTATCAACCAGCCACTCTACAATCACAAAGGGGCCCCGCCCTGCTGTGATGAGCCTCCTCAGGACCAACCCCCCAGGCTCCTGTCCTCTCCGGGTGGACACCAGAGGTGTAGGAATCTCGGTCCCCCTCTACTTCTTTGATAAGAAGCTGAGGTCCCACCACCACGCTCACCACCACCACACAGTGGCCTGCCAGTTCCGGGGAGCATCTCCGTCCCCCAAAGGGGCACCACGTTGGGGCAGACAGGACCAAGAAACAACAGTTGGACAAGAGCCGACCAGTGTGTATGTATGTGTGTGGGGGGAGGGAGGGGGAAGGTGCGCCTGCTTCCGGGGTCCCCTCCTCCCAGGGGACAGACTGGCCCCGTCTATTGTCCCCATGGTCAGGGGACAAGGACCTCGGCTCTGGAGGTCAAGGAAAGCCCAATGGGCATGGGGGTCTGGAGCCCAGCTGGCCCCGTCCCTTCCGAGCTGCAGAGCTCGGCCCGGGCAGCGGACGGCCCAAGGTCGCGCGGCTGGACCCTTGCTCCCCGGGGGGCAGGGCTGGGATCTGGGGATGCACTGACCGGGCTCGAGCGGCGGCCCCGCGGCCTCCGCCTCCGTCCTCATGACACGCGCGGCGCGGGCGGCCCATGGCCCCGGCCCGGAGCAGGCTTCGGCTCGGGCTGGGGCGGGAGCGCGGCGGCTGCGTGTCGCGGCCGCGAAGGGGAGGAGAGGGGAGGGGAGGTGGCAGCTGGCCGCCCCGAGCCCCGCCCCAGCACCACCCGGCCGGGCCGCCGACCTGGAGGCCCCGCCCCCGCCCGTCAGGGCCCGCCCCCGAGCGAGCCCCGCCTCCCCTTTGCGCTGGGACGTGATGGACATCTGCCTCAGCCATACGCTGTCTAGATATCTGGTGGCCCCGCCCCCTTTCCGAGGAAGGGCACCGACGCACAGGCGGTTCTCCGTGATTCCCCGGAGCCCCCGCCCCCTCCTCGGAGCCCCGCCCCAGGCCTAGCGCTCTTCCCTGCCGTCAGGCCCCGCCCCTGTGGAGCTCCGCCCCCCCATCCTGATTTCACCTGGGATGACCCTCTTCACGCTCTAAAGTCCACCCAGCCTTATTTTACCTCAGTTTCCCCATCTGCACAATCGACTCTCCCGCTTTGTTCCTTACTCGGCAGGTACCTAGGTTCTAACGGCTACATTGTCAGGGCGGGTTCTGGCCCTTGGCCCCATGGCTTGCCTCCCCCAAGGCGAGGGCCCGTGCCCCGCATGACCCCGGTGGAGGGTG
>PVJH01042952.1:0-13937 GCA_004026705.1 Nesogale talazaci | reverse complement strand
TGTACACATGTAACTAAAACACAGTAAAGAAAGTTAAAAGAGGAAAAAAGAAAGAGGGTCCCAGACTAAAGCGACCGTCCCCCCCACCCCCATCCCCATCCCTGTCGGATCAGAACCTGGGTCCGAGTGGCCGTGAGGGGAGGAGCAGCAGACCTGGATTCTGCGACACTCAGGTGAGTTTCCAGACACAGAGAGAGGTTAACTCCAGCCACATATATGAATATGAACTACACTCACAGGGGTGAGTGCACAGCCAGGAAGACCCACAGGGCAGTTCTGACGGGTTGTATCCAGCTACCTGTGAGTCACAATGTGTGTGGATGGGGTGGGTGATACACACACGCACAACACACATACATGTACAACACATTTATAGCATACAAGTATAACGCATGTATAAAACACACATACATGACACACTCACATAGCACACGTGTAACATACACGTGCAAAACACACATATAACATGTGTATGACACACATATAACACATACATGTATAGCACATGAGCTCACAGCCCTATCATGGGGGCAGTTCTGCTGTCACAGAATCGCCACGGGTGGGAACTGCCTGGACCGTACTGGGGGGTAAACAGGTGCAGGAAGGAGGGCCTGAAGGCCTGGGGGCCCCTGGAGCACGGCAGCACTCACCTTCCACCAGCTGGTCCAGGCTGGAGACCTTCCTGAGCCCATCGATGGAGTAGATGGTCCTCACGCCCTGCGGCAGGTTGACGTTGTCGGACAGCGTCCGGGTCAGGTCGGCCAGCAAGGCCTCGAAGGAGCGGAAGCGGTCTGGGGAGACGGCATAGACGATGCCCTTGAAGTAGCGGTCCCCGTTGCGGTAGAAGCGGACCTTCTTGGCCTTCTTCTCGGAGCTGAGGGTCTGCAGTGTGCGCGTCCGGTAGA
Source organism: Nesogale talazaci (assembly GCA_004026705.1). Taxonomy (NCBI): domain Eukaryota; kingdom Metazoa; phylum Chordata; class Mammalia; order Afrosoricida; family Tenrecidae; genus Nesogale; species Nesogale talazaci. Next base: position 13,032 of record PVJH01042952.1, on the reverse strand, counting down.
AGCTGCAGTGGGCGCTGTGGGTCGGGCTGGGCAGCCCGTTGACCCGGGAGCCGCGGCCGTACCTCTGCGCCTTGTCCCGCTCGTCAAAGTGCTCCAGCTCCATGTCTCTCCCGAAGGACATGATGGCGAGGGGCCTGCGGGGACACAGACTGGGACTCAGACAGAGGTGGGATGGGGGGCAGGGGGCGGGAGGGAGGATGAGGGTTCACAGGCTCGGCCACACAACCTCTGGTGGGCTAATGGGGGGAGGTGGGGGACACTTGTTGGCAGAGCTGGCAGCCCTCCATTCAGCCACCGACACACCGCTTCATCTCACTAACCGGCATCCCCACGGAGCACCTCCCCTGTCCCACGTGTCCATCCCCCTCCCTACCCTTGGAGCTTGGTCCACAGTCAGTGCTGCCCGTCTGACTTCGAGCAGGGGGCGACTCCACCCAGGGTGAGTTCAGAGCCTGGCCTGAGGGGGCCGGGAACTCGCCGGCAGGCCGCTGGGCTTCCAGCAGATCCGCATTCCACCTCAGCATTCTCTTTCCCTCTCGTCACTGATGGCCGAGCCCATGACCATCACACCCCCACTTCCTCCCTGGCTCCCCGTTCTCCCGTTCCTCCCGGAGCCTGGTGAACTTGGTCCCGATGCTTCAACAAACTTGGGAGGTGAGTCAGGGAAGAGGCTTGTGGGCAGAGAAAGCATCACTTTCCGTTTGAAACGGACACGCTGCACACACAGAGTGTCACTCACCCCCGCATCCCCGCAGAGTCCCTCCCGCAAGCCTTTCCTCCCCAAGCTTCCTGTTACTGGTCTGAGTCACCGAGTGGGAAGACCGCAGGGGGGAGGGGCAGATCCCAGTGGGAAACATGGCTTTGACAGGCATCAGCAAGTTGCCTAGGTCTCTTCCCAATCACAGTGACACAGTGTGCCTTCAGGGGACTGCCACAAGCCCACCACATCCACGTCCGTGGGCCTCAGTGTCCACCGTGCACACGTCTCTGGTCTGAATCGCTGATATCCTAGTCGTGGTTTTCCAGGCCTTTCTGCCCATACACTCTGGGTGGGCTTGAACAGCCCACCTTCCCGTTAGAAGCCAAACATGTTAACTGATCCCACCAGAGGATGGCCAAAGCGGAAAACACAAAACCAAACCCACAGCCACAAATCTGCTTCCAACTCACAAGGACCCCGTGGGACCCTGCAGGAAGCCCATGTTCCCGAGGCCGCACGTCCGTCTTCCCAGCTCGTCCTGCTCCTGAGGAGCAGCTGCTGGGCTTGAGCATGGGCGCGGTGATCAGCACCCAGGGCTCCTTCAGGGGACCAAGAAGGGAGTCACAGGTCTGGTTCTGGGGCGCCTGGTGTCTCGGAGTCAGCTGGGGACCAGTGAGGGCGGCACTGGGCTTAGAAAGCCCTTGGAACACCCCTCCCCCGGTTCCGAAGCGCCTTCTCATAAAGATTCCCAACAGATGCGGCAACCTTTCAAAACCCGACTGTCCCTGTTTGCAGAGGAAGAGATCGACGCCCAGGGAGACCCCTGCCTCCTCTCGCTAAGGAGCACAGCGGGAATCCTGGGACCAGGACCTCCCACCCCCATGCTGACCCCAATTCCAAAGGGGCAGGACTGACCCCGAGGGCTTCCTAGGGGTCATCTACTCTCCTCCCGCTGCTGTCCATGTGGTTTCTTGGGGCTAATTCCTCACCAGGGGACAGCCCATTCCCTCGTCCGGAAGCTTTGCTGAGATCTGTTCACCCTGGGTGACCCTGCCGGGATCACCGTCACACAGCCACCAAGTGCCGCAACTGACTCATCGTGGCAGCCGGGTGCGGTTTTCGTCAGAGGGACCCCAGTTAGCTCAGAAAGCCCTGGAAACCCCCCGCCGTGGGCAGCACCGAGCCGCTCCGTGAGAAATGCGGTAAAGACGACTCCGTCTGGGCCTGCATCGTGCGTGGGTCTGCGGTCAGTGCTCATGGAAGCAGCAGCCGAGAGGTCAGAGAGCGTGCTGCACAGGACACATGTGCCCACGGGAGGGCGGGAAACAAGGGTGTGCCCGTGAGGGCAGGGAGGCACCCACCCACGCCAGGTGCTGTCAATGGACCCTGGGCAGGAGGGGTTGATGCTGTGGGGGGAGGGGGTGCTGGAGAAGAATGAGGGAAGTTCCTGGACTGCTAAAAGGACAAACCGGTCTGTCGGGGAGGACGAGGGCCAGAGCGCCCCTCGGGAGGCAGGGAGGGAGGCCTCACCTCACACACGGTGCAGTGCTGTCGGGGGGAGCAGGCCCTGGAGCTGGCCTCGTGTTCGGTCAGCAGAGGGGCCGCAGCAGAAAGGATGTCCCTTCCCTGAGATGGGGACACAGTGGCTGCACGAACAGGACCTAACGATGAACATCCGTGCGGGTGATGAGCACCGGGTGGGGGAGGGGATCCCCTCTGTGAGGCACGGGGGCACCATTGAGCCCAACCCCTCTCTCAGCAGCACCTGCCCAGGGGGAGTGGGGGGGGGCAGCTAAGGGCATGGAGGGGCTCAGCAGGAAGGGCTGGTCGCCTACATTGTGAAGGTTTATCCTGCTCCTTGCTGTGCACCAACGGGGAGGCTCTCCAACAGGGCCAGCAAACCCTTGGCCCCAACTGCACGCCCACCCGCAGCCCCAGGTCCCCGGCCAGGGCTTTCTGCGGCTGCGATTGCACCAGTGAGAGCCACGCCAGGCTCACCGCCCCGGGCAGAGCTGCTCCTTGGGTTTCCAGAGAGACAGGCCTCTCCAGAGGCAGAAAGCCTCACCTTCCTCCCGGGGCAGCGGGTGGCAGGTTTGAAGCCCTGACCTTTCAGGCAGCAGTGCTTGACCCCTGTGCCGCTGGGCGCCGCACACACACAGCAGCAGGGGAAAAAAACCATTAAAAATCCAATTGAATGTGCACTTAGTGATTCACACAAAATGGCCAAGAAGAGAAGAACAGTGGGAAGCAGAAGGGGAGGGAGCCGGGGATGCACGGCTTCTCTGTCGGGGACCAGGGACCTCACCGAACCCCCTCAGAAACCCATCTGAGTCCCTCTGTCAGCCTCGACTTCCTGACCCCCACCAGGCCTTCCACTGCCTCGGAGGATCCTGCCCCCAGAGACCGGCAGCACCGAGCAGATCTGCCCGGCTAGCTTCCCAGGCCACCCCTGTGGGGAGGCTGGGGTTCGAACCACTGACCTCTCTGTCCCCAGCGGTCCTTCCTGGATCTCCAAAGGCAGGTGGCACTGGCAGACTGTGGCGGGCGAGAATTTATCAGCGGCCCAAAGTCTGAGGGTGGAGACCCTAGAATCCTCTGTGGGCGGGGCCCTGGCCCATGTGTCTAGGAGTGGGGGTGGGGGTGGGGGGGGAGCTCAGCCTCCACACTCCTCTACAGATAGCAGCTGGGGGGGGGGGCGGTGCTGCAGAGGAACCCTCGGAACCTGGTTCCTGGTTGCAGCCATGGCTATACCACACGGAAAGCCCCGACCCAGGAGTGGGGCGGGCTCACAGCGGCCCTCGAGGGCAGGGTGGGACTGGCCCTGTGGGTTCCCCAGACGGGGCTGTTGGAGGGCTTGAACCGCGTCCATCATGTCAACCACCAAACCCATTGCCACACGGACAATTCCAACTCACAGGGACCGGAGAGGGCAGAGTGGGACTGCTCGGCGGGTTTCTGCAGCCAGAGATCTCTATGGGAGCAGAGAGCCTCTCCTTTCCCCGGAGGAGTGGTGGGTGGATTTGAACTGCTAGCCTTGTGCTTAGCTACCCAGCATGCAGTGCTATTTAAGGGCTCCTTGAGCAGCTGTGGGGGGATGAACCCTCACTCGTGCTGGCCCTGGGGCAGAGGAGGGAGTCGGGGATTTCCAGGCTGTGGTGTCCAGGGGAAAGTCTTGCGTGAAGTGTTGATAGTTCAAACCCACCAGCTGCTCCAAAGGAGACCATTGCGGCCGTCTACTTCCAAGGAGGTGAGAAAAAAAGAAGCAAAGCCCGCCCTCACTGTCTGTCATGGAGTCAGCCAGTTCTGACGCAGAGACCCAAGTGATGGACCAGAACTGCCCAGCCCCTGCACAGACGTCCGCCCTCGGGCCAGAAGCAGAGAACTGACCCTGGGCACCGAGGATCCCGCCAAGAACCCTGTGGTTCTCAACAGGGTGCTTAACTGGCATGTCACCCGCCCACCCCCAGCCCCTCTGCCCAGAGAGTGTGCTCTTGAGTCTTGGGGCACTCCAGGAAATTTTCAACTTGCAAAAGCCAATTCACTTAGCCATTGTCTGAAGTGCCTGGATGTTCCAGGCGTTGGGGGCCCGGATGACATGCGGGAGGAGAAGCAGAGAGACAGCCGAGAGCCGTCTTGACGCCTGCCCCACCTCCCTGGCCCGCTTACTCGAGCAGAGGCCTCAGGGGGCAGTTGGGCGGCGTGGTGGCAGCCACAGGGAGAACACACATGCGGGCTGCCAGACATGCCACACCACACTGCCCGCCGGCCCGGGGAGTCCTGCAGAGGGGCAAATGGCCCAGGGTTGCTGGCCTGGGGCTGCAGGTTTGATTCCCGAAGAGGCCCAGGTCTACCCAACCCCTGCCCGAGGGCAGGGGTTCATGCTGCCAGTCCCTAAAGAGTAAAGTAACCAGATTTTAACATTGGTAAAGCAGAACACCATTGGCGGGGGTGGGGGAGGGGGAAGGGTAGTAGAGGGGGTATATTCCCTTCCCATTCTCCTGCATTCTTTCCAAAACTCGGGATTTTTATAAAACGCTGTGGGACATGGGAAAAATTGTTTAAGATCGGGACTGTGCCACCAAAAGGGGAACATCTAGTCACTTAACAGAGGGGCAGGGGGGCAGAATTCTCGCCCTATCATGTTAGCCTTCCACAGGAAAGGCCCACAGGCTCGCACGCCCTCAGCGGCGGCGGCAGGGTTCGACCAGGTCAGAACGTGCTCCATGGCAGCGGGTTTGGTTTTTGGGGTGTTCGGGATGTCCCGGTTTGGCTCCAATCCCGGGCACCTGTGTCCGTGACTGGAGGGCTGCGTGCTCTGCTGCAGGCCTCAGCACCTTTTGGCAGTTACTGGGTGGAGAGACTAGGAGAAAGGTCTGCTCGTCTCCCTCGTCAGAAGCAGGCACTGGAAGCTGGAGGAGCCCAGCTGACCAGTCACCCGAGGAGGAATCGGTGAGGCCCAGCTGTCTGGCCGAGGGGGCAAGATGCTGAACAACCAGTGGCAGAGACTCGGAGAGACTAGGAAGAAAGGCCTGGTGGTCAACTTCCTGGGAAAAAAATCCAACCCTTGAAAACCCCCAGGGGGCCTATGTAACCCTGACATCCACAGGGCATCACTGCTGGGGCGGGGGGGATGTTGAAGATCTCGGTTTGCCCCCACCTGCCCTTCACAGCCACGGACTGCTCACCTCGGGACACCTGTGACCAGACAGCCAGGAGACAGGAAGCACACCTATGCCCCTGTGTGAGGGACACTGACCCATCAACCACCACGTTCCTGGAAGGCAGCCAGCTGGGTGGGAAAGGGCGGGGGTAGCCCCTGTGCATGTCTGTGGCTTTCTCTGCATTTTGAGACAACTCTGTGCTCCCACCCCCCAGCACACGGTGTCCTGCCCCTCACTCTCTCTCTCTCCATCTCTCGCTGTCTCACATGCACACGCACACGCATACAAGGTCTATGACCACAGAGCTGAGTGAGCTGAGCCTGCCCCTGCTGATTCTGGAAGACTTGGTGCTGCCCGTGAGGTCCCCCAGGCCCCCTGTTCACAGACCTGGTCCCCAGGGAATGACAGGCGGATTGGAACCGCCAACCTTGAAGGAGAATTTAACCCTTGCTGCGTCAGGGGCCTCTGCCCAAGGCCCCACAGCTCTGCAGACACAGGCCTGAAGCCCAAGGTTGTGGGCAGCCTGGGGCAGGGCAGGGCAGATCCTGATTGGGGCTGCTGCCCACATCCCCTTGGGGGGCCGTAGCAAAGAGCTGTCCCTGGCTGCCAAGCTAGATCCAGTCACTCCCCTGTGGCACACCTCTGGTGGGTCCGGAGGGCCGCTGCGACCCACTTCCCTGTCCTCCGGCACCGGCTATATTTAGCAGCAGCGCTGCTGCAGCGTGTCCAGGGCCACCCGCGTGAGCGCGTGGGAGCGGCTTCACCTCGACCTGCAAGCACAGGTGCAAGCGGCCGAGGGTCCACCGATGGCAGCCCCGCGTGCCCCACGCCACCCCCACCCCACTCCCAGCACCCCCAGCCCAGCAGCAGCTTCCAGCGCCTGGCGGGCATCCCTCCACCTCCTCCTTTGTGGCCCATGCGGTGCGGGCGCGCCCGCCCGGTGCGGAGAGAAGGCACTGCCTCTCCCGGAGCTCTGGGCACTGGGCGCCCGTTTGCCCCCCATGGGGTTAGGGACCCCCGGCCTCTGAAGCTGCCCAGCCCGAGGGACCGCGTCCCCAAAGCCCCAGCACTCTCCCTGGATTAGCTCACACAATGAGGGGCCTGGCCGCTGCCCGCCCGCTGCAGGATGACAATGACAACCGCGCCCGCCCCGCTGGCGCCCGGCCGGCATCCCATCCCGCCGGGGCCTGGGGACCCGGGCGTCCCCGCTGGACCGAACCCGGAGCCCGGGACAAAAGAGGCAGGTGCCCGCACCAGGGCGGCCCGCGCCACGCCCGCGAGGCCACGCTGGCCAGGCCCCCCGGCTCCGCGCCGCCCCCCACCCCCCACACACACCGGCCGGCTCCCGCCCGCTCCCCGCGAGGCGCCCACGCACCGGGTCCGCGGGGCACCGCCGCTCCTGCTGGCCGCGCCCGAAGGTCCTGCGCGCGAGGCAGCGAGGGGAGCGGCCGTGCGCGTGGAGCGCGGTCTCCGCCAGGCTCTGCGCCGAGGAGGGCGGCGGCCAGCGCGCGCCCGGCCTGTCACCGTCGCCCCCGCCCTCCTCCTCCTCCGCGAGCGCGCCCGCCGCCCCCGCCCTCGGGCCGGCGCACCCACCGCGGCTGCGCCCGGGGCCCCTCCTCGCACTGTCCCTGGAGACCCTAGTTGGCCCCCGGGTGGGGTTGGGGGGTTGGGAAATCAGCCCAGAGCGGGGGTGGGGCAGGACCAGGGTCGGAGGAGGGGGGAGGGGGGGAAGGAGAAGGTGTGGCCGGGAGATGACAGTGCTCCCTCCACTTGGGAGGGGCTCCAAGGGGAGTCCCCCCACCGTCCTCCCCCCACCGTCCTCCCCCCGCGTAAGCGCGCGCGCGCGCTTACACACACATACACACACACACACACACACACACACACACACTTCCATGTGACTGCGTTTCCCAGGATCATGGAAGCCAAAGGACCCACATGTCTTGCCCAGGACAACCTGCCCTGGCAGGTTCAGCGCCCTGGTGTCCCACAGACTCCTGCCAAGGCCCTGTGAAGGGGCCCTGTGCTCCCTGTCCTCCTGACCCTCAGACAGGAGTGTCCTTGAACGGTGACCTCTGCTCAGGCCCTCGTGGAACAATGGACCCTTGATAATGTAAGGACAGGTTTCTGGATGGTTGCCGGCTGCCCAGGACTGGCGGTCAGCTGTGGCAGCCCGGTGAACCCTGGGCAGGGCTCCACAGCCCTCACCAGTCTCCACCCCCACCCCCAGTCTTGCACAAAGGCCTGGAGTGGGGCAGACCTCTGTGTTGGGCACCTGACCTGTCCCTGTTCTCTGAGCCCCCAGCCCCCTGCATCCGTGGACCATGGCTGGACGCCCCAGGCCGGCCCAAAGCACTGCTTTGGCAGTTTTCCGGCCACACACGTTGAAGCAGGTCTCTGTCAACTGTGGGCAGCTCCGGGCAGTTCTGTCTGTGTTAGGGCACTTTCAGAAATAGGTCCAGTTGAGACAGTGGCTTCTGAGGGATCCCTGGGGCCCTGAGATTCAAGCAGAGGGGCCCCTCCACAGGTTGCCAACTAAACCTTACTGCCCATGCCCTGCCAGCCTGCATGGCGGTGATGGTGTTTCCTGGAATTCGGAAGGAGTCCTTTTGATAGATTTTTCTAAAAGAACACGAGACAATCACAGAGACTTTGGGGGTCAGAAGTTTGATGGCCGAAGGGACTTGGTGATGGGACAGGCCAGGAGAGCCATGGGAGACCCTGGTCTAGCAGCAGGGGGGACTTTGCCTCTCTCAGCATCAGGGGGGACGAGGGCCTTCCCACCAGAATTTTGTTGGGAAACCTGATTCAGCCAACCCTACTGTTCTGATCTTGACCCTACAGACAGACCCTAAGTCCTCCTGTCCCTCAGACACAAGGAACACTGGACACACCTTGAGTCCTTCAAGTTCAAAGCCACCCACAGTGCCATTGGAAGTGATGTGGGTCGTCCTGCACAGGATTCTCCCGGCAACCTACGAGGTGGCAGTCCGACTTTTGATGTGGGCAGACGCAGGTGGAGGGCAGATGGAGAGGCAAGGGCTTCACCATCCGAGACTTGTTCCACAAAGGCCTCTATGATTCCCCAGCAGTGCTTTGACCCTGACTGATCCTGGCCTGATTCTCTCTTCCTGAGCCTGCACGTGTGTGGAAACCCATGGATTTCTTCTCTGGCCTGTCGAGCGAGACCCACTGCATATCTGGCAACTCAGTATTAATCAGGGCAATTTTGAAAGACATCCAGAATATTATGGGGAGACGAAATGCTTCCTGTTTGCTGTGAGACCCGCTGCAGCGCAGTCCGAGCTGCAGGTCGACGATGGAGCTGCTCCATCGCCCGGGGGCGAGTGCTCGATGCGCCAACGGGTGGCATGCAGAGTGCTGGACCCCGTTTCTCCAAATCCCAGTGCAAACCACGGAGTGTGCGGAGTGTGGGGAGCAGAGCGAGCCACGTCCCCATCCCCGTGACAGGTGACAGCACCCTGCAAACCTCCGACCCATGGCCGCTCCAACCCCATGCTCATTTCTTGTTTCTTTCCCCCTTCCTGTGGTTTTCATCTTCCCTTTTCCTGGCCTGGGTCATGCCGTGTTGCCTCCCCTTGCCCCAAGTCACGACATGCCTGCCCTCCCTCTCCCACCAGCCCCTCCCGACCCCGGGGACCCACAGAACTTCTCCATGGCATTTCCAAGATTGTAAACCTGAAAGCCAGCAGACAGCCTCATCTTTCTCCACAGGAGTGGCTGCAGGGTTTGAACTGCAGACCTTTGGGGGACCCATCGAGCACTTAGAAACAAACCAACGTACTCTCCACCCTTGAGTCTGTTCTAACCCATTAAGGAACCCTCAGAGCCAGGGCTAAGGAGTAGCACTGACTGACAGCGAGTCTGCAAGTCAGGGTACAAGTGCCCTGGGGGGTTCTAGGTGGTCAGTTTATACAGAAGCACCCACCCTGGTCTCCCCAGGGGCCGACTGGCGGTTCCCAGGGCTTAATCCAGTGCACCAGTGGGAGTCCTTCTCACCCACAGACCCCCCCCACCCCGCCCAGAGGGTTTCCTGGACTGTAAATGCTTACAGGGGCAGACAGCCTCGTTTTCAGCCCCAGAACTGCTGGTGGACTTCACCCGCCCACCTTGTGGATTACCGTATTCTTCGGGCAAACCCCACGCCACCCCCACCCCTACCAAACAGGAGACAGGGATTTCAGCTGAGCTGCCTCTCACCCTGAATTGCTGGCCCCCTGGGACTTCCAGGTCTTGGTCCCGAGGCCCCTCTGAGGCGGCTTTTCTCTGGGACACGGTGCCCGCCCACCCTTTGAGAGCCCAGGGGTGGGGCGGACCATTGGGAGGACAGGGACACTATGTAATAGCACTCTGTGACACTCCGTGCCTCTGCGCAGGGGCTAAGCAAACGGGGCTCACTGCGAGCGGGGAAAGACGAGGCTGCCTACAGCCCTGGAGCTCAGACGTGGAGAGCCACGGTCCCCAGGCACGCACACAGTCCAGGAGGGCAGCATGTGCTCAGCGGGAGCCGGCACACGCAATGCCACGTCTAAGACGTGCTCTCGTGATTTGCAGGACAATTTAGCCTTGGGCGCCTCGAGATGGGAGTGAGCCCTGATTTCTGATTGAAGTGGGGTTCCCCAGGCCCGCAGCACCCCCAAACAAACAGCAGTCCTGCCCCTTTTCCCTCTGGGTCCTGGGCTGGCATTGTCCCCATCGTGGTCATCGCCGCTGAACACAGAGAGGACTTGAAGGCAGGACTGGGGAAGGCTGAAAGCACGGCGCACGGCCGAGGAGACACGTCTGTCTTGGGGGAAGAGCCAGGTTCCTCGTCGTCCGGAGAGGCCGGTGCTGATGAAGGTCAAGTGCAGGGGCAGCACGCAGGAAGAAGACCTGTGAGGAGCACTGCCGCATGGCTGCCACCACGGCTCGGACACAGAACTGCGGTGAGGGCGGCCAGAACGTGGCATTTCATCTGGACATCGAGAGGCTGTGGGGGAGACCCCAGGGCACCTAACAAGGCCCACGAGCACCAACGAAGACCGGAGACCACAACATCCGGGACAAAGCCTCACAACTGAACCGCGGGGACAGCCAGGACAGCCCGCAAATGGACACACGGAGAAGAGGTCAAACTCCCCGGGGTCGCCTCTGACATGACTCTCCAGCCAACGCTCCAGGAAGCAGCAGGCAGAGAAAGAGGGCAGCACACGTTGCACAAGGCACCCAAAGGGTTAAAGAGCAAAGGCATCATTCTGAGGACGAGGACCCACCTGAGCCACCACCCGAGTCCACGGCCGGCCGGCGGGTCACCTGCAGCGCACAGGGGCTCTGTGTCGCGTGTCCGCCGAGGTTACCAACCTTACAGAAGCAGCCGGCCTCCTTTCTCCAAGTTCAAACTGTCCACCTTGCAGTTCACAGCCTGGTGCAGAACCCACTGAGCTCCCCCCCGCCCGCCCCCTCGTGGTATTTTCTGTCACCACACACGCATGTGAGCTTGGAGGATGAGTAGGGAAGCCTGGAGAGGAAACGGTGCCCTGCCACGGAGAGTCCCGGGAGTCACCGGGACAGTCAGAGCAGCGGACAGGTGTGTCTGGGAAGAAGCGCAGCCTCCGAAGCCATGGTGAGACCAGGTCTCACCTGGCTGGGGGAGGTCACCAGGAGACACCGTCCCCTGGAGCAAGCACATCCAAAGGACCCCGGGGCAGGCGCAGGGCAGGGCGGTGTGTCCTCGGGGGGTCACAGGGTCCCACTGTGCCGGAATGTGCTCGACAGCCCCCCGCAGCCATGGACCACGGGCACAGATGACGGCTCGGGGGCTGGACCACCAGCCTTCAGGCTGGCAGGGGAGTGCTTAACCAGAGTGCCACCAGGGTTCCTTGATCTTTCCCTAGAGAACTGGTCGTTTGAGGTGTGTGCAACCGAGGTACTCCTTTAAACGATGGCCAGGGCATCTCTCGCAGCAATGGCTGGAGTGACCTGCCCCCGTGGAAGCGTGTAGGAAGCCTACGCCACCAGTCTGTGGTGCAGAGGGCACAGCATGTCCCTGCACCCTCTCCCCGGCAGGGCCTGGCATGGCATTGGCAGTCCTCCCACTCTCCCGCCTTCCTGCTCACAGCAGCACCGTGCTTGTTGGCGTCAGTCAGCTCTGCCCGCCCGGTGCCTTCTCCCCAGCCACGGACGGTGTCTCTGGGCCCACCGTGGCTGTCTGGGCGAGGGCTTCTCTCTTCCCAGGCCTGCGCTGTGCCAGCCACCAGGCCTTCCCTCAGAGACGCGTCTGTCTCTCCGGATCGAATTGTCCCTGTCTCTGCCAGCCTGTGGAATCTCGGCCAACACCACAATTTGAAGGCAATTCAATCTTTTTTAAAGTGTTCGATTGTGGTTTGGAGGGTAGCAGGGCAGGTCTGCTTCCCACTCCGCCATTCAGAGAGTTTGTCTCAGCTCATCGACTGCCTTCGCTTCTGTCTCCCCTTGCTCACTTGCTTCCGCCCTGTGCTTCCTGTTTCCACTTGCCCCTTTGCTCCTGCCTCCTGGGCTTTTTCCGGGGGTCCAGGCTGCCCACCTGGTCTGGGATGGTTGACAACTCCGGAGGGCACATACCTCCTTGAGGGTCTCGTCCATCTCTAACCCCACGAGACCCAAGCCCGCGGGCCTCTCCCACAGGGATCTTGTCCGTGGCCTACCATCCCCCCGGGCTCCTGGCTCCCACCATCGGCCCGCGTGCTGTGTGCCTGGAAACTGGGCCATGGGACACGTGTGGTCTCAGAGCTGCAGGGGGCTGAGGGCCACCGTTCCACCTCCCTCTGTCCGACTGGTCAGCCTGCGCCATGTTTGCGAGTTTGATTTTTGTGCCACAGTCTCTCCTCAGTGGTCCTTTTCGGAGCGGGCAGCCGTGGGAGTGTGGCACTGTCCAGTTCTTCCAGCCTCAGGTCCCAAAGACTGGTGTTTCGTGGCTGGTTCTTCCATGGTTGTTCCCATGTGTCTCCATGTTTCCTCAAGATGGAGAGAGACTGATGGGCAGTCCCACCTTCAAGGGCCCCTCACAAGCTTCAAGGACTCCCGTCGTCACTGCCCTGTAAGGTGCAGAACATCTCACAGGGGCTGCGGGTGCCCCTTGGCCCTGGTGTCTGCTGAGATGATGACCCTGCACCCCCAGACCTAGAGGCTCCTTCTCCCAGACATCGGGTTCCAGGGAGTTTCTCTGACTCCGAGCCTTTGAGTGCTCTGCCCTGGAGATCCCTGTGGCAGAGTCGAGCCCCCACGTGTACCGTCAGTCAAAGGTATCTGTGGATGTCCGTGGGTGCAGGGTGCCGCTCAGCTTGCGTGTCTGTCTGCACTTGACTGGTGAGTGATGCTTCCTGCAGAATCGGAACACATCCTCCAGCTTTTGCGTCCACAGGAAGCATCACACAGACTGTGGCTTGGGCTGGGCTTATGACCCACCAGCAGACATTGGACAAGATCGTACTCATTTCACAGGTGAAGAATTTAGACAGAGAGGTTACACCCTCTGCCTATCACCAGAAAGCTAAGAAACCGGATCCCTGGCATTATGTCCTACCATTCCCAGTGTTTGAGAACTCACGTCAGTTTTCTGAGCACAGTTAGTATGCTTATAAAACAGGGCCAAAAATGTGCTTGATACAAATGATGTACTGAATGTTGTAGTAG
>PVJH01042951.1:0-13941 GCA_004026705.1 Nesogale talazaci | reverse complement strand
CTTAGATGCCTGCTTGTTTGAAAACAAGGCTTTACGACATCAGATGCTATTTTATCTGATAGTTGAGTACCATCTAATTTCTTCACCACATTTTTCTATGACACTCATGTCTCTGTGTTCCCTTCCTGAGGGCATGTATTGAGCAGGGCCATGATGTAAAAATTAATTGTTATTAAATCAGAGCTAGGATTTAGTGTGAGCCTCAAACCCATTACTGGGTCTATGGTTTCTTATCTGCTTTTGGCTCCCTTGACAGACCTCATTGTTAATTTGTGGTAGAGGATCTTTTTTAAAAAAAATCACTTGGGGGGGGGGTTCTCATAAAACTTATCACAGTCCATCCAGCCATTGTGTGTTAAGCACATTCATATATTTGTTGTCATCATCATTTATAAAATATTTTCTTTCTAGTTGAGCTCTTGGTATTAGCTCCTCATTCCCCCCCCCTTTCTTTCCCACTCTCCCTCCCTCATAAACACTTGATAATTTATAAATTATTATTTTTTCATGCCTTACGCTGACCGATGTCTCCCTTCTCTCACTTTTTGTTGTCTATTCCCCTGGGAGGGGTTATATGTTGATTATTATAATCGATTTCCCCTTCCCCTCACCTTCTTCTTCTCCTCCTCCACACCCGGTGTGGCTACTCTCAATATTTGTTTGAGGGGTTTATCTGTCCTGGATTTCCTGTGTCTCCAGCTTTTATCTGTACCTGTGTACATGTTCTGCTCTAGCCAGATTTGTAAGATAGAATTCGGGTCATGATAGTGACATGGAGGGAGCATTAAAGAATTAGAGGAAAATTGCATGATTCACTGATGCTATACTGCACCCTGACTGGCTAGTCTCCTCCTTCAACCCTTCTACTAGGGCATGTACAGTTGTCTACATGTGGGTTTGGGGTCTCCACTCCACTCTTCCCCTCATTCACAATGATATGATTTTTTGTTCTGGGTCTTTGATGTCTGATACCTGATTATATTGACATCTCCTGATCACACAGGCTTCTTCAATGTGGGCTTTGTTGCTTATCAGCTAGATGGCTGCTTGTTTGCCTCTGAGTCTTTGAGATCCCAGATGCTATATCTTTTGATAGCCAGGCACCATCAACTTTCTTCATGAAATTTGCTTATGTACCCACTTTGTCTTCGGTGATTGTATCAAGAAGGTGAACATCATGGAATTCCAGGTTAATAGAACAAAGTGTTCTTGTGTTGAAGGAGTACTTGAGTAGCGGCCCAATGTCCATCTGCTGCCTTAATACGAAACCTATAAATATACGTACCTACATCTACTCCCCCATCATCATATATAAATTGGACCCTATCTGACCCTGCCACATTGAGGTGAAACACTAAGGGCATGCAACAGAACAGCTAGGGGAGCCAAATAATAAAATCCCCAGGGAATACCAAAAAGAGACTCAACCAAAAAACACTCCTAAATGTCAACAAATAGACTTTGAGCTATTTAGAGGTTTTTCTGTGTGTGTGTGTGTGTGTGTGTGTGTGTGCGTGTCATAGTGTTTTTTGGTTTTTCTTTTCTTTTGTTGTGTTGTTTTGCTCTGTCTTGCTTTTGTGTCTATTATTATCTCTGCATGCCTATCTAGATAAGATAGGCAGGACAAACAATCTGGAGGAGAAAACAACAGGATTAATGGTTCCGGGGTGGGCATGGGAGAGTTATTTATACCAGGGGACTTCAAAAAGTTCATGGAACGTGGGTGTTAACAAATCCAGTGACAAGGGATCAACAAGGGATCTAAAATCTATGACAAGAAGGGTGTAGGAGGCCTGGTAGGGCTTGATCAAGCACAATGCAACCGAGAGGAATTACTGAAATCCAAATAAAGGCTGAACATGACAGTGGGACAAGAGGAAAGTAAAAGAAAATAGAGGAAAGAACTAGGAGACAAAGGTCATTTGCAGAGTTCTAAATATAGGCATGTACACATGTAGATTTATGCAATTTATGGTAGAGTGTCTTATTGATCATCTGTTAATATTGTCATCTATTAGGCCCTGGTACTGATTTTTAAAAAGACTGTTGATAGGGTGATATTGGGCCAATGTTATGCTATGTCTAGAAATGGTTGAATGTTGGCTAGCTATTTTTAGTAAAGTGACCCTATTTTTTCCATCTTCCTTTGATGCTTTCTGCATTGCTCAATATTTTCCCCAAAGAATGAATATTGAAACTCAAGGTTTGTTATTTCCCTCAGTCCTTTCCCTTTGAGATATGCTGAGCATGTTCTTCCTTTCTAGTTTTCTAATTCTAGGTCTTTGCACATTCATTGCATATTTACTCTCTTTTTGAGTTGTGATTTGAATTTTATGTTCACATCTTTGACTTTATAATTTATTCCAAGTGCTTTATCTACTCCATGATTAAGAACAAGTTTCAAAGTCTCTTCTGTTATCTATTTTGATCTTTTCTACCTTTTAAAAATCATATTTTGGGGCTGAACCCCAGTGGTATAGTGGTTGAGTGCGGGACTGCGGCTCACTGCAGTTTGGCGGTTCAAATCCAGCAGCAGTTCCCCAGGAGCAAGGCTGGGCCTCCCACTCCCACCAGAGGGCAGTGATGTCCCCCCCAACAAAACAAAACAAAAACAAAAAACAAACAAATAAAATCGTCTTTTGCTGTTTCAATGTTTGTTGTTCTTGATGCCATCCACAGTTCATCAGGTTTTCTGTCATTAGTGTTCAATACATCAAATCTGTTCTGGAGATGCTCACACAAATCAGGTGGAATAGACTCAAGGTTACATTTTTCCTCTGGTGGGCTTGTTTTAATTTTCTTCAGCTTTAACCTGAACTTACATAAGAGCAATTAATGGTCTGTTCCACAATTAGCCCCTGGCGTGGTTTTCGTTTCTTATGTAGAGCTTCCTAGATGTCCTGGTGGATCTGTGGTTCAACATTGGGCTTCTTGTCCACAGTTCAAAGGTACTAGCTGCTCTGCGAAAGAACGCAGGGACCTCTACTCCTGTAAATCACTACAGTCTCAGAAACCCATAGGGCAATTTCACTAAAGGGTGACTGTAAGGTAGCATGTGCTCAATGGCAGTAAGTTTGGTTTGGGTTTATTTCGTTTTTCCATCTTCTATTCCTACAAACGTAGTAAGCCTTGCTTCTGTGTATTTCATCTGGAGAAGTATGTGTTCAGAGTCACCTTTTGGGTTGTTGAAGAAAGGCATGTGTCATAAATAGGTCTTGCGAAATTCTGTCATGCGATCTCTGGCTTCATTTCTGTCACCAAAGCCATATTATCCAACTACTACTCTTTCTCTGTTGACCACTTTTGTATTCAAATCACCAATAATTATGACTACATTTTGATTGCATGTTTGATCAGTTTCAGACTGATGATGCTTGTATAATTCTATAGTTACTCATCACTAGCTTAATGGTTGGTGCATAAAGTTGAATAATATTAGTGTTGGTCCAATTTCCTTGAATGTGAATAGATACAATTCTGTCACAGATAGTATTATACTTTAAGATAGATATTGAAATGTGATTTTTGGCTATGAATGCAATGCCATTTCTCTTGGATTGTGTCATTGCCAGTATAGTAAACCATATGATTTTCTGATTTAAAATATCAATACCAGTTCATTTCAGCTCACCAATGCCTAGAATATCAATTTTACATGGTTCATTACATTTTTTGCAACCTTTAATTATCTTAGAGTCATACTTTGTACATTCCAAGTCCTGATTATTAATTGATTTACAGCTGTTTTGAGTCATGCCCCATCAGTAAATGAAGGCTTTAATCTCACAGACTGTACTTCATTCATATTATTTATGGTTGACTCGACTTTAAGAAGGTACTTCTTATGTGCCATATTTAGGCAATCTTAGGGACTCTTCTTCTGGCTGTATCTCTGACAGTGTTCTGCTTCTTTTCATAAAGTTTTCAGTGTCTGGCAATGGTTTGATTCTGCTCATAAGGTTTTGGGGAGGCCAAATTCTCAGAAGTGGACAGCCTATTCTTTCTTCATATGCTGTTGTTATTCTGGAAGCTCTGCTGATATCTGTTCACTTTAGCTGGCCTTGAAGGCATTTGACTTAAGGGTGACATAGCTTCCAGAATCATATAAACACACAGGCCACCAAAGTAGGACAAACTGACAAACAAGTAGTGACTTCTGGGTTCTCTGGAGAAGCAAACACAGTGATACTATTATGTGTATACATAGAAAGAAATTGTATCAAGAAATGGCTCACACAGTTGTAGACGCAGGCAAACCCAGTCTGGTTTCAGTCTGTAGGTCAGATAGCAAGCTAGAAGCTCCTCCTGACTCATGTAGCAACAAGGGCTGATTAACCCGGCACACCTGCCTGGCAGATGTGAGGTTAAACGAATACAATACTGGAAGTCCACTGATGGTTCTGGAATCCTCAGGCAATACTGCAGAAGGTCAAGGACCAGCTGCAGCATCTGCACCCAGCAAAAGATAACAAACTTATCCATTGTCATTGTTCAGTGTCATCGAGTCAGCAGCCACTCATAGCGACCTCTGAACAACAGAACAATGGTTCTGTGCCATCCTCCCAGTTGTTCTGATGTTTGAGCCCATTATGACAGCCAGCATCAGTTCATCTTGTTAGGCGGTCTTCCTCTTTGCTGCTTGTTTACTTTACTAACCATGCCATCCTTCCCAAGGAATTGCTCTTTCCCAACAACATGTTCAAAGTACGTGAAACAAAGTCTTGCCACCCTTGACTCTAAGGAACATGCTGATTATAGTTCTGCAACGAGCATTTATCAGTTCTCTCGGCAGTCCAGGGTACTTTCAATAATCTTCACCAGCACCACAGAAAGAATGGACTGGCTATTTAAGAGAAATTAGCCATTGAAATCCTTATGGTTAGCTTTCCATGCAGTCTGATTTAAAGGAGCAGGCTCCACCGGAGAGGAGTCTTTTTTACTGTAGCATTGATCAAGATGTTTGCAATCCATCACAACTGCTAGCTGCTCACAGAGTTGATTATGTTGTGTTCAGAGTTGATTATGTTGTTAGGATTACTGCTAAACCACAGAAAACCCTGGCTCATTATGTTGACAAAAAATCTAAATATCAAAAGGTCTTAGCTCCAAGGGTAGTTATTCTCCCCTCACTGCAGTCACTTAGAGAAAGATCATTGATTTCATTGAATGGAAGTTTAGAATGTTTTCTAGAACTTTTAGGCAAATCAAGCCTCTGGATCAACAGGCAAATACATTTGTTACTGTATTGAGTGATATGGTTCATCCAGATTACCAAGGGAAAAATTAGGTTGGTATTATATAATGGGGGCAAAATAGACTATGTCTGGAATCTAAAAGATTCCTTAAGTATATTAGTACTACCATGTCTTATGAGTAAAGAAAATAGGAAACTACAGAAACCCAATTCTGACATTAAAACTAATGAATCAGACCTTTCAGGAAAGAAAGTTTAGGTCACCCTACCAGATAAAGAACCACACAACCAGCAGAGGTAATTGCTGAGGGTAAGCGACTAGGAAATGTATTGTGAGAGAGGGTAATTCTAAACACAAGTTACAGTCATGTAATCAGTTGCAAAAATGAGGATTGTAATTATTGTGTGTACATCATTTTGTGTGTATATACCAATTATTTTGTTTTGTACTCACAAAATTTAAGATATATGGTAAATGAAGTGTATTTTCTGTTGCACGTTTGTAAGTTATATCATGTTAAGTGCAAATATGACCTTATTATTGTCTTTGGCTAGAGATTATGTATGATAGGTGCCAAGTTGACAAAGGATAGACTGATTGTTAGATTCTGTATTGAGTTGGCTCAGGGAGGATTCTCAGTGATTTGATAGGTAGACCTTGGTCATCCCCATGATTTGACTTAAAAAAAAAGTATAATCAGCTTCACAGTGGTTTCTGCTTTAGACAGCAAAGAAGTAATGAGAGGACTAGGAGTAGTGCCACATCCTTGATCAGCTCACATACTTAGTGGAATTGAAATAAAATTCCCTTGATGATATGTGGAGGTCATGTGCTTATGTTAATTTTATGATTGAGATGTAGGGGTGGAGTCTAGCCTGTTAATCTGGAGATAGCCATTGAGTAGCCAATGAGGCCTCCATGTGGGCAAGGCTTTCTCCTGATACATCTGGGAAATCTCATGATATTTCCCTGGTGGAAATGAGAAGCTAACTCCCCAGTTGTTGGGAGTTAGTCTCAGAGATGATGAATCATGGACAAGACAAGATGGCAGCATCTGAGGATCCAGAGGAGAAGCCACATGGCTTTGCCATGATGAAGCCAGACCTCTGAAGCTGGAGGGGCCACATGCAGACTCCTGCCAGCGATGAATTGCTTCTGCCTCCACTGGATGCTGTTGATGGACCCTGAGCCCTGGAAATGAGGAATCATGGGGAGACCTCTGCCAGCTCTGGGATTCTGCACCCACTGACCTGTGACTTCATGAGTCAGAAGGAGACATTATGGCCTGATATCAGGCATATGGGCTAACATCGGACTTATGACTTTGAACTGGACTGGGTTGGGATGCTTTCACAGTGTTCTATTCCTTTTGTACATAAACCCTTTCCTTATATCCATATACGTGTCTATAAATTTTTTCCTCTTCTCTACCCAGACTAACACAGGATATGACCTAATCCTTTTAAAATAGATTCTGTGGGAAGCCTTCTCCCTTTTCTTGCTGGCCTATATCCTACATCTGTTCTATTGATATCCAGTTCTTTGGGCCTGAGCCAGTGACTATCTTATTGCTTGCCAACCCTTGGAGTTATCAGTGGCCTGCCATATTGCCTGACAATCTTGGGTTCCTTTGACTATGTAGCCACAAGTCTGACTTGCTGGTCTTGAAGTTATCTGTCTCTGATCCCAGCAGTCTTGGTCTTTCTGTTTCCTGGTACATCAGTTTTAGCAGCTACATGATTCAGGTAAAGTCTCTAGCTTGGCATCTGAATCATAGACTTGTACCAGACTGGGTTCACCTATTTCTATAATTATGTGAACTACTTTAATATAAATATGTTCCAGTTATCATATATCTGTATCCATACTAAACTATATTTTCACTAGTTTAGCTTCTCTGAGCAACACAACTTAACACACATAATAATTGACGTCCTTGGAGGAATTTTAAACACCATATTTTATTTACAAACTAACCAAAGAGACTAACCAATCTCTTTCCTAGATGATGATGTACAAATCATTAACAAAACTATATATCCAGGGCCAGAGAGGCCATAATAGAGAAATTAATTGGCCTCACAGATCTACTGATGACATTAACCTCAGTTTTATTTTACTTTATATTTGTACTAGATATGTCAGTTCTGAATAATAGTGATTCTATGAATAACAGAACAAAATAGTACCTGGTCCTGCAACATCCTCACATTCATTGCTTTTTGAACCCATTGTTTCAGACACTGTGTCAACTATCTATCATGTTTTAAAATATCCGTTGATTTATCTGGCAGCTTTCAAAATCCTTTCTTAATGCCTAAAATATATAGTTCACACTTTGTAATTTAGAATGAGAAACCAAGATATCAGTGTAGTATGTTCCAGCAACTATTTTATATGTTGTTCATAATAATCTCAAAGAAAATGTTTTATTTTATAAAATCATCTATTTTCAACTATATTTTATTTACTTCCATATTCTCTTTCTTTCTGCTTACAAATCTGGTCAAAATACTGTCTTTGCTATGAATCTTTATAATGAGTCAATTTAATTTATGAGATTGCTTTTTTACCATGTATAATACATATTCAGTTATTTCTTTAATTTTCTATACACACATACACACACACACACTCTCCCCCTCCACACACACACTTCACTATACACCACCATGCTTATGAGTTGGATGTCAGTGTTAATTTGGCTAGAGAAACAAATTCATTGACGCTCATATATGTGTAAGAGAGAACTTTATATCAAGGAGTAATTATGCATCAATAAAACATTCCAGCCCAGACTAGATCAAGTTCTTAAGTTTGATATTAGCCAATAAGTCAAAAAGTAGCTCACAGATTCCTCTTCAGACTCAAACAGCACATGCAATAATGCTGAATGCAGGAAGATCACAGACAAGTGGGTGGAAAGTCCTATGGATCCAATGACAGTGGTATTGTCTCCAGGTCTCTGGCTGCCATCAGCATGGCTCCTGTGTCAACAGGAATGTGAAACAGAGAAAGCGGAAGTTCCCAGAATCCTTATGAGAAGGTCATCCCCATATAGAGGCATTATCAGACTGTGAGCCAATTGATGGGCTAAGCTTCACCCTTTCACTCTGTTTGCCAAGTTGACATGAAATTATATAATTACCACAATGTCAGAATCATTTGCTTTTAACATTCTTATTTTATGATATATTCAAGACACTTTTCATTGATATCATCTGTGATTATTAATGAGTTACTTGATTTCTAAATATATTTTAGTTCTCTTGGATTTCTGTGTGCATAAAATTGATCCTTTTAAGTGTATCAGAGTTTCCTTCCCTTCTTTATATATGGCTTATTTTTATACTTGTCCTATGTATGCTAAAAGGTCCTCATGGCAAAATGACCTATGCATTGATCTTCTAACCACAAGGTTAATTGTTCAAATTAACCAGTTGATTTACAGGAGAAAGATGAGATGTGTTAGACTGATTTGCTAGATAAAACCCAAAGACACTCATGTATGTATAAGAAAGAGATATATATCCACTTTCCTGATATGATCACTGACGACAAATGTGTGCATAAGCAAATGTGGTGAAGAAAGTTGATGGTGCCCGGCTATGAAAAGATATAACGTCTGTTTTTTTTCATGTCTATTCATTTTATTGGGGGCTCATATATCATTTCTCATAATACATAAATACATATATTGTGCCATGCTTCTTCACATGCCTGGAGCTGCCATCGCACTCTGAACCTTCACCTTTCCATCTGAGCCTCTGACCTCAGCCTCCCATCCCTTCCCCTCCATCCTTGCTCCCCACTCCCCCACCAACTCTCAATACCCCATAAATTATTGTTTTGTCATAACTGACACTGTTCAATCTCTCCCCTTGCCCTCTCCCCCAGTGTCTGTCCCCATGGTAGGGGGTTATATGTAGATCCCTGAAGTTGGTCCCCCTCTCCACCCCACCTTCCCTCCACCCCTCCAGCAGCTTTGCTAATGAAAACTACATTTTCAAATATTGATGTGACATCTCCAGTTATAAAAAGTTACTTTTATTCCCCAATGATTTTATTGGGGGCTCTAACAGCTCTTATAACATTCAATACATCATTTGTATAAAGCATATTTATACACATGTTGCCATCTTCATTTCCAAATATTTTCTACTAGCCCCCTTGATATAAGCTCCTCCTTTTTTTAATAAATCATTTTATTAGGGGTTCATACAACTCCCATTATGATCCATACATACATCAATTGTATGCAGGCCACATTTGCACACTTGTTGCCGTCATCACTCTCAAAACATCCTCCCTCCACTTAGGCCCCTAGTACCAGCCTGAAGATAAACAAATGGCCATCTAACGGAGAGGTATCCAAGTCCACAGGGAAGAAGTGGCCATGAGATGTCAAAAGGACCAGGCCTCAGGCATCAAACAAGAAAATTTATATCACTGTGAGCTATTTTGCATGAGACAACCACTGAGGACATGTGAGGATTGAGCAAGAGTGGTTAAGATGACTTATGCTACCCAGGTATCAAAAGATGTGACATCCGAGGACTTAAAAGTTTGAGGGTGAACAAATGGTTATATGGCCCAGGAACAACAAAGCCCACCTTAAAAGATGCACACCAGCCTGCACGACCATGAGATGTGGAAAGACGTCTGGGGTTTTAAAGGCTTGAGTAAACAAGCGGCCATCCAGCTCAGAAGCAACAAAGTCCACATGAAAGAAGCACACCAACCTGTGTGACCACAAGGTGTCAAAGGGATCCGGTGTCAGGTATCAAAGAACTAAAATTATATCATTAGAAATAGGGGGGAGTATAGCTTGGCGACCCAAAGCCCATCAATAGGTGAAGCAACATCCTCTCACAGAGGGGTTGCAGGGAGGAGATGAGCCAGTTAAAATACAGTGTAGTAACAATGAAATATGTATCCTTCCTCTAGTTCTCAGATGCTTCCTCCCACCATCATGCTCCCGGTTCTACCAGACAAGTCCGGCTACAACAGGAGATTTATACTGGAGTCAGAAACATGGGACATTTAGGATAGATATTCCCTCAGGACAGATGATGGGAGTGGTGAAACTGTGAGGGTGGTAAGATGGTGGAATAGAGGGGGGGAACCAATTTCAGGGATCTACATATAGCCTCCTAGCTAGGGCATGGCCAACTGGGAGGTGAGTGAAGGGACATAACCTACACAGTGTAGGTTATGAAATAGCAATTTGTAAATTATTAAAGGTTCATAGGGGAGGAGGGAGGAAGGAAATATGGGGAGGGGGAACTGGGCGCCTAAGTGGAGAGAGAATGTTTTGAGAGTGATGATGGCAACAAGTGTGCAAATGAGGCCTGCATAAATTGATACATGTATGGATTATGAGGAGAGGTGTATGAGTACCCAATAAAATGATTCTTTTTTCTTTAAAGGGGGGGGAGGGGAAAGAGGAGCTTATACCAAGGGCTCAAGTGGAAAATGTTTGGAAATGAATGTGACAACATGTGCACAAATGTGCTTGATACAGATGATGTATTGAATGTTATAATAGCTGTAAGAGCCCCCAATAAAATTATTTTTAAAAAAGAACTATAAGAGCCCCCAATAAAATTATTGGGAAAAATGGAAAGAGCTATATATCAAGAAGTAATCATACATCAACAAAACATCCTGCTGAGTCCAACTCAAGTCCATTAGTCAATGCTGAACATTCCATCCCTCTTCAGACTCACAGTCACATGCAAGGATACAGAATCCAGGAATATCACTGGCTGGTGCTTACAGAGTGGTGTGGATCCAACTGTGGTGGCCACATCAAAGGGCTTGTGCAGGACTCAGGTCTCAGGGTGGTTCAATGTGACTTGTTGAGGAAGGAAAGGCAGAGAGAGAGGGCCACCTCCAGGGAACCATTTATCTTGGTGGCACCACCAAATGAGATCATCAACTGTGACCTGATTGACAGGCTAAACTGCACCACATCTTCTTTTTTTTTAATATACTTTAAGGAACATTTATTTTAATTGACATCAAGCTTACAAGCAATGTTGGAGACAAGACTATCATGAAACAGTATGTTTAGATAGTTGAAAGGGGGAGTGTTCAAATTTTGAATTACATTTGCCAAAATCTTTTTTTAGCATCATAATATATTTATTTAATTTTTAAAAATTATTTTATTTGGGGCTTGTACATCATTTTTCACAATACACAAATACATATACTGTGCCAAGCACCTTTGCATGCCCGCTGCTGTTATCATTGTCCAAATATCCACTTTCCCACTTGAGACCTTGATATCAGCTTCCCATTCTTTCCCCTCTGTCCCGGTTCCCCCTCCCCCACCAACCCTCAATACTTTATAAATTATTATTGTTCTGTCATATCTTACACTGCCTGACCTCTCCCCCAGCCCACTCCTTTGATGTCTGTCCTCCAGATAGGAGGCTATGTGTAGATCCTTGTCGTTGGTTCCATCTCTCTACTCCACCTTCTCTCCACCCATCTGGTAGCTCCAATCTCACCCACATGCTCCCTCAATGCAAGAACACTTTGTTCTAGGAATCTGGTATTCCAAGATATTCACTGGCCCAATACGATCGCTGAAGTAAAATGGGTGCATAAGAAAATGTGGTGAAGAAAGTTGATGGTGCCCAGTTATCAAAGGGTATATTGTCTGGGGTCTTAAAAGTCTGAAGATAAACAAAAGACTATCTACCTGAGAAGTGGCCATGCCCACATAGAAAAAGCACACCAGCCACTGTGCACAAGATGTTGAAAGGATTAGGTAGCAGGCATCAAACAGGGGAAAAAAATCACTGTGTGTGTACTTTCCCAAGGCACCCACTGAGGACATGTGGGAGCATGAGCAAGAGTGGTGAAGAGAGCTGATGGTGCCCAGCTATCAAAGGATACAGCGTCTGGGGTCTAAAAGGCTTGAGCGTAAACAAAAAACTATCTAGCCCACCATAAGAGAAGCACACTTGCCTGTGCAATCATGAGGTGTTGAGACCATCAGGTATCAGACATCAAAGAATAAAAATCAGAATCAATGGATCAATTGATTCCCAATATGATCGCTGAAGACGAATGGATACAGAGGTAAACAGAGTGGAAGAAACGGATGGTGCCCAGATACCAAATGTTAAAGTGTCTGGAATCTTAAAGTCTTGAAGATAAACAAGTAGCTATTCAGCGCAGAAGCAATAAAGCCCACATGGAAGAAGCACACAAGACTATGTGATCAAGAGAGGCTGAAGGGAGCAGGTATCAAGCATCAAGAACAAGAATCACATCATTATGAATGAGGGGGAGAGCAGAGTAGGGACCTAAGGCCCACTGGTGGGTAATTGGTCACCCCTTTACAGGGGAATCATGGAGAGGAGACAGACAGTCAAGGTGCAGTGAGGCAGTGATGAAGCATACAACTTTCCTCTAGTTCCTGAAGGCTTCCTCCTCCCAACTATCATGGTCCCAACTCTACCTTACAAATTCAGTGGACTGGAGAAGGTACACTGGTAGAGAGAGGAGCTGGAGATATGGGGAACCCAGGACAGATGAGCCCCTTGGGGCCAGTGGTGAGATTGGAGCACCATATCTTCTTACAGGTGTTATGCGTCAAAACAAAAAAAACCTAGCTATTATATAATATATTCTTCGCTAAGAATTTAAAGTTTTGGAAATCTAAGGGGGGGGATCAAAGACAGTTTGGCTTTTGGTTTTCTGCATATACTTTAAAAATGTGAGTTATATGACAAGACAATGATTAAGACTCACCAGATGCTCTGCACATAAAGATTAAGCTATCTGCTCCCATAAAGATTTACAGGGATGTTATGTCTGATTTGGCATTACCTTTATGGTAATGTTCTTAATTTTTTATTTGGTTATGATGATGAGCAAATTATTTACATATCTAATAGCTTGAATCTTTTCATTGTAGAAGAGCTGTTTAGAATTTGGTATTACATCTGTTTCCTTTTTTTCAACTGTCAATTTCTCAAATGCATGTTTGTAAAGTCATTCTTTGCATTTTTCAATAATCTGTTTAGTTGTCATGTTTGAGATTGCCTTGTAAAACAATTTTTATCTTCCTACTTTTTGCTTCTTACCAGTTCAGTTTTTCTTTGTCCCTTAGTTTGAACCTTGTGATATAATTTTCTAATTGTAATCAATCTATGTCCATATAATTTTTTTGTGGTAAAATTAGGTGTCTTGACATATCTATAGGCCAAATATTAGGGTAGCCAGTGGGCCTTGGGCCCTCATCCTGGTGCTCCCTCAATGCAAGAACACTTTGTTCTATGACTCTAGTATTCCTCAAGGCCCACTGGCCCAACATGATCACTGAAGTAAAATGGGTGCACAAGCAAATGTGAAGAAAGCTGATGGTGCCCAGCCATCAAAGGATATATCGCCTGGGGTCTTAAAAGCCTGAAGATAAACAATAGACCATTTACTTGAGAAGAGACCACACCCACACAGAAGAAGCACAACTGCCAGCGTGGCCACATGGTGGTGAAAAGTCTAGGCAACAGACATCAAACGGCGGGGGGAGGGGGGAGAAGGGGGCGGGGAACCACATATCACTGTGTGCACACATTCCCAAGGTGCCCACTGAGGACATGTGGGATCATGAGCAAGGGTGGTGATGAAAGCTGATGGTGCCCAGCTATCAAAAGATATAGTATCTGGGGTCTTAAAGGCTTGAGCATAAACAAGCAGCCAGCTAGCTCAGAAGCAACAAAACCCA
>PVJH01042950.1:0-13946 GCA_004026705.1 Nesogale talazaci | reverse complement strand
AACTATGAACAAATTCACTGCAGGCCCTGGATGAGTTGGCTGCTAAGCAGGACAGCAGTGGTGGCAAAAAACACCCAGCAGGCCAGATAAATGTCCTCAGTAGGTGACATGTGGCCTGAGGGCCATAGCTTGAGGACCCCTGCATCTAAAGGAAGACTAATCCACGCAATTTGCACAACATCCTGGATTATCAAATCTCCACCTGAGGAACTTCTAGGATACCACCATTCCTCTGTCAGCTCGGGATACTGCAGTGTTGCTATGTGTTGCTATGATGCTGGAAGCCATGCCCCTGGTAGTTCCAATATCAGCAGGACATTCATGGTATGCATGATTAGGTGGAGCTTCCCGACTAAGGACAGAGGACGAAGAAATGGGCTATCCGTTTCTAAAGGATTAACCACTGAAGACCTTATGAATGGGAGAATAACATTATCAAGTGTCCTGCCAGAAGATGAGCCCCACCCGTTGGAAAACAAACAAGCTCACTGCCACCAAGTGGATGCCAACTCACAACTGTCACTCTTTCTGAGGGTAGAACGCCCTGCCCTTCTCCCATGTGACAGCTGATGGTTTCAAACTGAGACTCTTCTCCCAACTAGTACTCATCCCGCCATTGAAGCTCAAAAAGCACTTAAAATATAACTGGGAGAAAGCCGCCCCTTCACAGCAGTCAACTTTAAGGAGGTAGGTGAATTCAAACACTCAAGGCCTTCATTTGCTGATGGAGTACTACTCAAGATGAGAAGAAACAACTATAAATATTCACCAATTGAGAGATTGTGGAATGTACAGAGCATGCGTCCAGGAAAATTGAAAGTCATAAATTAAATACATTCCATAAAGATAGATATTCTATGAATTCGTGTGCTGGAATGAACTGGTGTTGGCCATTTGAGTCAGAACATCATATATGGTTTACTCTGCCGGGAATAACAGACCCAAGAGAAATGGGGTTGCAATCACTGCTAGAAATAAGATTTCAAGAGCTATTTTGAAGTACAGTGCTATTTGTGTTAGAATAACATCAACACACTCACAAGGGCCTCCATTTAATACAACTATTATTCAAATTACACATTGACCGCTAGCACGAGTGATAATAAAAAACAAGGAGGAATTCTACCAACTTCTTCAATCTGAAATTGATCAAACAAACAATAAAGATATGTTGGTTCTACCAGACAAGTCCAGCTAGAACAGGGTATATACACTGGAGTCGGAAACTTGGGGAATTTAGGATAGATGTTCCCTCAGGACTAGTGGTGGGACTGGAAGAGTGGAGGGATGGTGGAGTAGAAAGGGGGAACCACTTTCAGGGATATATGTATATATCCTCCCTCTGGGGCATGGCCAACAGGGAAGTGAATGAAATGACACATTGGACAGTATACGATATGAAAAATCAATAGCAATTTGTAAATTATTAAAGGTTCATGGGGGGTGGGAAGGGAAATATGGGGAGAGGGTACTGGGGGCCTAAGTGGAGGAAGGATGTTTTGAGAGTGATGATGGCAACAAGTGTGCAAATGAGGCCTGCATACAATTGATGTACAGATGGACCATGAGGGGAGGTATATGAGTACCCAATAAAATGATTCATTTAAAAAGGGGGGGGGGAGGGGAAAGAGGAGCTTATACCAAAGGCTCAAGTGTAAAATGTTTGGAAATGGATGTGGCAATATGTATGCAAATGTGCTGATACAGATGATTATGGGATGTTATAATAGGTGTAAGAGCCCCAATAAAATTATTTTTTAAAGATATGTTAATAAACAGTGGCAATTAAAATGTGAAAGTTGCAAACAAAGAGGAAGATACTGTAACTGGAAAATATGATGTTGGTGATAAAAACGAAGCTAGATATTGCAGGATAGAATTTTGCAAGATCAACAATTTCATTGCCAATATTGTTTTTCAATAACATCAATGGCAACTCTAAATGCGAACTTCACAAGATAGAATAACAAAAAGCAAATTAACTATATATGTGTGAAGAGAAAAGCCAGCTTCACAAATTCAAGTTGAAGCTAGGGGCGGGGGTAGCGGGGGGCGGGGGGGTCCACAGTAGCCAAAATACAGCCTGCAGTATATTCCACCTACATTTTCAGAATACCTCAAGAGTGTATTTGATACACTAGTTTTGTGGAATGGCACATCAAGAACATCATACATGAAGAAAACAAAAAGTCATTTAAAAAACAGGAAAGAAATGAAAGACCAAAGCAGATATCAGAAAATACTTTGAGACTTGTTTTTGAATGTAGAGTAGTGTGTATTACGTAATCTCCTGTCACTCCTGAGAAGGAGTGAAATCTAGTCTGCCAATCACGTCGCAACTTGATGACCTCATTTGAAGGCTTAACAAATATAAATCGTTCACTGGAGG
Organism: Nesogale talazaci; assembly: GCA_004026705.1. Classification (NCBI taxonomy): domain Eukaryota; kingdom Metazoa; phylum Chordata; class Mammalia; order Afrosoricida; family Tenrecidae; genus Nesogale; species Nesogale talazaci. Next base: position 11,557 of record PVJH01042950.1, on the reverse strand, counting down.
CCAGATACGCACAGACTCTCTGCTTCATCTTCCTGCTGACAAGACACTGGAGCCACACAGGCCCAGGAGCTGGAGGAGCCACTTGGAGACCCCTGCCAGCATTGAGACGTTTTCACTATCGCTGGAGCCACAAGACTTTCCACCCACGGCCTGTGGTCTTCCTGCACTCAGCATCATTGCATGTATTGTGTGAGATTGAAGAGGAATGTATAGGTTTGTGTCAGACATATGGACGAATATAAGACCATGGACTTGATCTAGACTGGGCTGGGATGTTTTCACAATATCCAATTGCAGTTTTATATAAAACTTGCCTTATACACATGAGTGTCTCTGAAATGGTTTCTCTAGTCAACCCAGACTAATGCAAGTCGGTAAAGCAAATGGAAGAAGTGACGGAAGTTAAAGAACTGAACAAAGTTGTAACGGCAACTCAAGAAGAGGAAGTGGAGTCCTCTAATGAAATGTGCAAAGGCCTAGAAATAGAAATCCAAAAAGGAAAAACATGCTCAACATATCTGTGGCCGTCATGTAATCTGGTACCAATTTGATTAAGCCTGTAGGGGTGGAGTCTGACCTGTCAATCTGGAGATAGCCAATAAGACCTCTGTGTGGGCATGACTTTCTCCTGAGAATTCTGGGAAATCTCGTGATATTTCCTCTTGGAGATGAGACTTACGACTCAGTCGGTCCCTGACTCAGTTCTTTGGAGACCTCTACTGACAAGACACAAGACTCACTCCCTGGGAGATATTGCGGCTGACGAGACACATGGTGGCATGCTAATAGACCCTGGAAACTAGAGAAGCCACTAGGAGACCCCTGGCAGTGCTGAGATGCTTCTACCACCACTGGATACTTAAGACTCTGTACCCACTGGCCTGTGACTGTCCTGGCATTGTAGCATGTGCTTCGTGAGTCTGAAGAGGACTTATGGATTTGTATCAGACAGTGGACTAATATTGGACTTAAAGACTTGGGCTGGACTGGATTGGGGTGCTTTCTCACTCTTCCATTCCTCTTGTATATAAACCTCTAACTCATATACATATCTGTGTTTATGAAATTGTTTCTCTAGTCTACCCAGACTAACCCAATATTGAACTGACAAAAATTCAATCTTATACTTGCAATGTTGAAGGATTCCCTGGAGAAAGTATTCAATTATGTAAGAAGCATAAAAAGAAGATGGAGGGAGTATGCAGAGTTACTTTACCACGAAGAATTAATCAATCAAAAACTATTTCAAGAGGTAGTTCTTTTCGGCTGGAGTTCTGCAGAAGAGGAGAGCTTGCCCTCCGACTTTGAACTTTGAGCCCTGACCCCACCACTCCACCTGCATGTCCCTTCCCAATACAGACTAAGGAGTGAGGGCGCCGACGTTTACAATTCTGTATATTCAACACATGCTTCCAGTGCCTTAGATACGGGCCCCTTTCTTCTCTGCTTCCAAGAACTCGGCCATGTTTTTCTTAGGGAGAAGGCTCTCTACCCTCATGGTGGGGAGGATGGTGTGACTTCAGCCGCCGGTCCCGGCAGACACCGCTTGGTGGTGACACCCGGAAGAGCGTGCAGGCTGGAGGTGGTGGCCTGGTACCTGGGACTTCCTTGTAGGCAGAAAAGTGGCTTTGCCTGGGGAAGAGCCTCAGATGCGATATACCCCCACCCCCACCCCCTGTCAATTTGTACCACCCATGGTTTTTTTAATTTCCTAAGACGATCTTGATTGGGGTAAGTCATTTTTTTTTTGTACAAAACATTATGTGTAAAAATAATAACCAAGTTTTAAATAAGAACTCACAGGATGGCCTTAGTTTTCAGTGCCCCATGAGATGTGTGTGAGCTGTGCCCATGCTGTCTGTAACGTGTCCCCCAGAATAAAACAGAAAACATTCAGTAGAAAAAAAAAAAAGAGATAGTTCTTATGATCAGGAACCAATGGGATTTAAAAGAAGAATCCAAGCTGCACTGAAGGCATTAGCCAAAAACAAGGCTCCAGTAATTGATGGAATACCAACTGCAATGTTTCAAAAAGTTGATGAAGCACACTCAATGTAAAACAATTTAGAAGACAGCTACGTGTTCAAACAGCTGAGAGAGATCCATATTTGTACCCATTCCAAAGAAAGGTGACCCGACAGTATACGAAAAAATATTGAACAATGTCATTAATATAGCTCATGCAGGTAAAATGTCACTGAAAATAATTCAATAATAGTCACAGCAGTGCATGGACAGGGAGCAGTCAGAAATTGAATCTGGATTCAGAAGAGGACAAGGCACAAGGGATCAATTGTTGGCATCAGATGGGGCTTGGCTGAAAACAGAGAATACCAGAAAGATGTTTACTTGGGTTTTATTGACTATGTAAAGGCATCCCACGGTGTGGGATATAGCAAACTATAAATAACATTAAGAAAAAATGAGAATTCCAGAGCACTTCATTGCACTCATGGACAAAAAGGAAGGCATCTGAATAGAACAAGGGAATAGTGAGCAGTTTAAAATCCAGAAAGTTTTGTAGCAGGATGTATTCTCTCACCATACTTATTGAATCTCTATACTGAGCAAATATTCCAAGAAGCCGGATGATATAAACATAGTATTAATCATCTTTGAAGTACAGGCGGCCCAACTTTGCTTGCTCAAAGTGAGGAGGAATTGAAGCACTTGCTAATGAATATCAAGGACTGCATCCTTTAGTGTGGATTACATCTCAATTTAAAGAAAACAAAGGGCTGAGCCCCGGTGGCGTAGTGGTCGTGCGCGGCACTGCGGCCCACTGGATGGAGGTTCGATTCCAGCTCCACGGAGCAAAGGCTGGGCCTCCTACTCCCACCACCTGAGGGCAGTGATGTCCAAAAAAAATTTTAAAAGAAAAAAGAAAAAAAGAAAGAAAACAAAAATTCATACAACTGAACCAATCACGAAGCATGATAAATGAAGAAGAGACTGGAGTTGTCAAGGATTTCCTTTTTGCTTGGATCCACAATCAATGCTCACAAAGACAGCTGTCAAGAAATCAAACAACAAATTGCATTGTACAAATCTGCTGCACAAGGCCTCTTTAGCATATTGAAAAGCAAAGATGTCACTCTGAGGACTAAGAAAACCCTGATATCAGCTATCGTATTTTCAATTTCCTCATTTGCATGTGAAAATTAGACAATGAATAAGGAAGATGGGAGAGGAATTGATGCTTTTGAACCATGGTGTTAGTGAACAATATTGAGAGTGCTATGGAGCACCAGAAGAATTAGGAGTCAGTGGGAGAAGCACGGAGAAAATGCTCTGTAGAAATGAGGCTAGAGAGATTTTATTTCATGTGCTTGGAACGTGTTATCAGAACAGACAGGTCCCTGGAAAAAAGACACCATGTCTGTAAGACACTGGGGAGGGGGATCAGTAAAGAAGAACATTTTTGACAAGACAAACTGACACAGTGGCTGCAACAATGGAGTCAAATAAAACACCAATTATGAGGATGACAGAGGACTGGGTATTGTTTTTGTTCTGTTGCACATAGAGTTGCTAAGAATCAGAATCAATCTGATGGAGCTCTGATGGTGTAGGGGTTACATGTTGGCCTCCAATATGCATAGTTGGCAGTTCAGACACCACCAGCAGTTCCTTGGGGAAAACACTGGGCTTTCTACTCCCATAAACAGTTACCGTCTGGGAACCCCAGAGGGGAGTGGCCAAAAGTCAGTATTGACTCTCGATGGAAGTGAGGTTAGTTTGGTAACTACAAGCAACAGAATTGCCACACCAGAAATGCACATAAAAAGCCATGGAAAACATCTGGATTCTGGTTCAAAAAGTTCCTTTAGATTCCCCCGTGACTTGCTTGAAAACTCATCTGAAAATGAAATTAAAAGATCATTTGAAAAATCTTTAAATATCTCGACAGACTTTTTGAAGGTCCCTCATAATACACACATGGCTTGTGTGATTTTGGCTTCTCTCTTTTTTGGTCCCTCTTTTTTGGCCCAGTAAGTATCTGGTAAAGGTGTCTCAAAACTCCTCGAACTGACATGGAACTTCTTGGGGGCAAGACTTGGTCACACCCCTTAGCTCCAAGCACTGATGTGTCTCCAGAAGAGGAGACTGAGGCCATATGACATGAACCCCTTGGTCCCCTGCTCACCTCAAAACGACTCACAGCAACCCAATCGGACAGAGGAGACTCCACCCCACCCGCTGTGAGTTTCTGAGAGTCTGGCTTTTGATGCCCACCACCAGGGCTCCAGACTAATGGATAATCTGCCCTGCCTTTATTCTGTTTCCTGATTGTCTCCAAACAAGATCAATGATTTGGACATCCAATTGAGGGTACATCAAGAGAAAATAGTATATTTACTGTGACAATCATTATACCTCTTATTATAAAATAAATGTTTTCATCCTGGCTACAGGCTGATTTGCATCAGTTTCTCCACAGGACACAGTCATTACAACTCAGAGCAAGATGACCTCAATTAAATCCTGGCTCTGACCGATCAACTCTGGGATCTTAAGTCCCGTCATTTACTTGAGCAAGAATCTCATCACAGAGGTCATTTCCGTTTCCTGATCTGTAAAGACGGTACAATAACAAGCATACATCTAGGGCTGGAACAGTCTCTAACACCGAGTGAGGGTTATTTGGTAGCTGTTAGTCACACTTAGAAATTAGTCAAGTAAAATCTGAGATCAATGAAGTGGTAAAGCAGACCCTGAACCTTTCAGAACTGGGTTCCCTCAGAGCATGGACTGTCTCACTAGCAGGGCTTATCTGAGCAATGCGCAGACCTCTGAGTCTTCTCTTAGCCTCCAGATCTTGTGGTTGGTCAACTTGAGGAGGAGGAGGAGCACAAACTGATGCTAAGTTGTGCCCTCTAGGGACAAAACTACTTGTCAGATGGATCAAGGCAGAGAAGCAAGTGGGCACTTCAGACAGCAGCTCCACCGGACTGGCTGAAGGTTGCTGGTGAATGTGCCCGGATCTAGTTTTTCTGCCATAAATCTGCTTCCTGGCAGCACTGGAGGTCTGTGGGGCTGTACATGGGGAAGACTGTTCTACAAAATCACAATGACCAAGTGCTATTCCTGCCAGGCCCCCGTGACTTGCGGGCCAACAGTGCCTGTGGTGCCCTGGCCCCGGGGGTGAGGCAGGGACCATCCGCTTTCTTATGTCAGACAGCTGGAAAGAAGGTAGAGCATGACAGAGCCTATTGGTGCACAGAAACAGCACATCACAAGGAAAATCCATATCTACAGGGAATGTAAGATGAGTTCATTGTGTCAGAAGATGGCCTTCATTTGTCAGAGAGACAGCAATAGAGTTTGCTTCGTGAAACAGTAACATCTGAGCACACATCAGGAAGCCAACAAAGAGATGCTGTTGGGTGCCCTCGCCTGGATTCTGGCTCAGGACAATTACATGTGACAGAGTAGAACTGCTCCATTTGGGTTTCCCAGGCTGTGACCTTTATGGAAGCAGATCACCACATCATTTTCCCAAGGAGCTACTGGGGGGATTCAAACTGCCAACCTTTCGACGACCATCCCAGTACTTAAGCATTGAACCACCGAGGCACCTGAAAAGGGCAATAAGTGGAGTTCTATAAAAAAAGATGTGTGAGGGGGGTGAAGACACAGCCGAATCAGGTCCTAAGGAGCGACTGTGCAATTGAAAGGGAAAATAGAGACCGCAGACAAGGCGTGCAAGGGCTCACCTCTTCCATGAAGTTAGGACAGAGAGAGAGAGAGAGAGAGAGAGAGAGAGTAAATATATGTAGCAATGAGTTTACATATAGTCTCGGGACATGCAGACTTCAATCATACCCATAACCCTTGAGATCCTGAGTTCCCCGGGGAAGAAACCTAGTACCAGTAGTGGGGACAGGCAGAAGGGAGAACAAAAGAAACATGTCTACTCCTATAGATAAAGGCCACTGGCCATATAGTAATCAGCCAAGTAATCAGCTTGTAAGAATTAGTATTAGAAGAACACTGCTATGGGAGGATATTGTGGGAAATGGTTTTTAGTTACGAGAATGTGCCTGGGATTCTTCGCTAACGCACAGATGTGAGGACCTCCCTTCCCCAGAATCCTGGCCTCCCAGACTTCTTATTCATAAGCTTAGAGAACACTCTTCTTGGTCCTCATTTTCCCACGTGTGTGTGTGTGTGTGTGTGTGTACATATGTAAGGAGCCCTGGTGGTGCCACTGAGTAAGTGTAGGATGACTGCTACAAAACACAAGGTCAGCAGTTCAAATCCATCAACTACTCCAAGGTAGGAAGCTGAGGCTAACTACCCTTAGAAAGATTTATAGCCTTGGAAAGCCTAGATGGGATGTGTGTAAGTTGGAATCAACTTGATGACAACTTAGTTATGTGTGTGTGATTAAATTATTAATCTATTTTTTAAATCATCAACCCTATACCCAGCCGCAGTTAAAGGTGGACAAAACCAGAGTCTGTTGAGGGAACTGAATGGAGAACTCAAGCGATACCCTCTGTATTCTCAGAAATCTGTTGACCTCTCAGGTGAACATAGCGACATTTTCTCTGTCTTTAGCAGGAAGCACCCCATGAACCTTTCAGAGGGAAGGAGGAAAGTGAAGTTAGGCCAAGTATGGGTTAAAAAAAAAAAACATGTCTGCAAAGTCCCACCAGAAAGAAAAGAAAAACCACATTGTCATCTGGTGGATTCCGACTCTGGCCACCCCATGTGTTGTGATAGAACTGCTGTCAGGGACAGAGTGACACAGAAGGAGGGAATCTTCTGGTTCTTCTTCAGCCTGCTGGATCAGCAATCCCAAACCCCCATCCTGTGAGACCAGAGATGAGCATAATGATCAATGTCCTTATTGATGAGTCACGTTTTCTCTTGCTTATAGTTGACAAAATCACAATGCAAGAGGTCTAATGTGAAGGTAAGATTCTAAAATGTATGCAGAAACAGTTTGTAAACAAGTCTTTTCCAAAACCATAAATTTCCCAACAAAATCAAGTTTTAGCAAAAACTCTTAACTATTAGTAAGTCTCTCTATGGGGGCATATGTATCTTCCCTCTTGACCTCTGAACAGGAATTGCACTCTGTATAACACCTAGAGCAGTAGCAACACTTAATAAATGCAAAATAATATTGTGTTAACTAATAAACTGCCATCAGATGTTCTCAAGAATCTTTGGAGTCCTCAGGTGAAATTGATTGCACAAAATAGTGGTTTAATTATTACATCATCCATCTCAGTTAATGGCAAGCACCTGTCTGTCTTATAGTTGAAAACATACACTAGACCGCTGTTGCAGTGCTTAAAGGTTAAATGCTTAATATGTGGCCCCCAAAAGGCAGGTTTGGGGAAGAGCCAACAATCAGCTTTTCATATATCACCCTCTTGAATTATTTTGTTCAAAGAGTTTCACATTCAAAATAAGAGGTCAAACAAGAAGATGTCAGAGAAAGAAAAAGAAAGTTCCGGCTGAAATGAAATTTAAGAAAGAAACAAGTACTCCCAGGAGTTACAAGCAGGCAGCCAGAAGCATTGTGTACACATGGCTAATGAGAATAGCTAGAAGGAATCATATTCTCTGAAGGGCATCAGGGAAGGAATTGGATTCCTACAACCTCAGAAAAACATTTCTCCCACCTCGTGGGCCTCAACACTGTATGCAAATTAGAATCACCTGGGGTGTTTGTTTTAAAACCGTGTTCTTGACTCTACCTGGACCAATGAAAGTGAATTCTTGAAGGAGAAGGTGCCAATTCTGGACCAAAGACATGAGCATCACCTGAGAACTTGGAAGAAATACAGACTCTCAAACTCTGTCAAATCCATCTGAAACAGGATTTACATTTTAACAAGATGCTCAGGTGGTTTTTGTGTCTATTTAAGGATGAGATACACAAACTCAGAGGGGAGTTATTTTTCCTCTCATAAGACAGACACAGAATAAGCAGTCTAGGACAGGGAAGCTGTGCTCCACACAGTCATTCAGGTGCTCAAGGCTCTTCTGTTGTGCGGTTCTCTCGTCTTCTGGGACATTGCCAGCATCTGCATAGTCACAATGGTTCCAATCAGCAAAAAAGTGGGAGAGGATTTTAAGGTCAACTCTTCCATTGTCCGAATGGAAATTAGGACAGAAAAGAATTTCTGTCCTAACTCAGTAGTTAGCCAGCAGAATACATCCAATTTCAGATTAGCCAATAAACAAGGTAATACAAGCTTACTTGTACTTACTTACTAATTTGTGGTAAACAATTTTATCACGTCAAAGATTTTGTTTCTAGATATGGCTGGCATCTGTATCTCACCCAACTCCAAAGCATCTTCTTTTCAAATTTACAATCCCTGGTAGGAACAGTGTACCCAGTAAGCAAGAAAGAAGTCCAAGACGCACTGAAGCCATTTAGACAAAAGACAAGGGTTCAGAAATTGACATAATAAAAAAGGAAATGTTTCAACAAGCTGATGAAGCATTAGAAGTATTCACTCATCTTTGCTAAAAATTTTGGAAGACAGTTGATCAACCAACTAGAAAAGATACAGTCCAAAGGTGATGTAAGAGGATGCAGAACTTATTGAACAATGTCATACACAAATAAAATTTTACTAAATAGAATTCAAAAAGATTGCATCGGTACATTGACAAAAAAAATTGTCCGGTTTGACAAAACTCAAGCTAGACTCCAAAAAGATATGGAATAAGGAATATTTTTGCTAACATCAAGTGGATTTTTGCTGAAAGCAGAGAATAGCAGAAAGATGTTTACTTGTGTTTGAGTAAGCAAAGACATTTATTCAAATGAGTGAATCATAGACCATAGTTAACACTAATAATAATGGGAATTCCAAAATATTTATCTGAAATTGTTCAAACAGAAAAAGGGAATACTGCTTTGTTTAGTATCAGGAAAACTGTACCAGAGTTGTGTCCTCTCACCATATTTATGCAATCTGCATGCAGAGCAAATCATTAAAGAAACTGAATGATGACATCAGGATTTGAGAAAGGCTTATTAACCACTTGCAAGATGTAGATAGCTCAACCTTATTTGCTGAAAGTGAGGAGTACTTCAAGCACTTGCTGAAAAACCACAGCATGCAATATGGATTGCAACTTAATGTAAAGAAAACAAAAAATCTTCTCAACTGAACCCATAGGTAACATCATGATAAACAGAAATAAGATGTCAAAATGGCAAAAGATGCCAACGATTTCATCTTGCTTGGATCCACATCCAGTGCTCAAAGAAGTACCATTGGGTCATTTCTGACCCACAGGGACCCGATGCACAGCAAACCTAAACGCTGCTCGGTCCGGGGCCATCCTCACAATTATTCCTGGGCTTGAGCCCATTGTGACGGCCATGATGTCAATCTTTCTCCTTGAAGGTCTTTTTTTCGCTGCTCCTCTACTTTACCACGCATGATGTCCTTCTCCAAGAGCTGGTCTTGAATATCAACATTACCTAGGTACGGTATATAAAACAAAGTCTCACCATCCTTACCTCTAGGAAGCACTCTTGGATGTACTTTCTTCTAAGACAGATCAGTTTGCCCTCTTAGCAGTATACGGTAAAAATCTCAATGTTCTTCACCAGCACCACAATTCAAATGCATCTGCCCAACTTACACATACAGATGAGGCCATTGAAAATATCATAACTTAGGCCAGGCATATTTAGTGTTCAAAGTAGCACCCTTGCTTTCCAATACGCTAAAGAGGTCTTGTGCAGCAGATTTACCCAAAGCAATGTATCTTTTGATTTCTTGACAGCAGCTTCCATGAGCATTAATTGTGGATACAAGCAATTCATAATCCTTGATAACTTCAAGTCTTTTCTCCATTTATCATTCTGTTACCTATTGGTCCAGTTATAAGGATTTTGGTCTCCTTTACATTGAGTTATAATCTGTACTGAAGGCTGTAACCCTTCATCTTCATTAGCACATTCTTCAAGTCTTCCTCACTTTCAGCAAACAAGGTTGTGTCATCTGCATATTGCAGGTTGTTAATAAGCCTTCTTGAATCCTGATGCCCAGTTCCTACTCATGCAGTCCAGTTCCTGATTTTTTTTTCTCAGCATACAGATTGAATAAGCATGGTGAGAGGATACAACCTTGACACACATCTTTCCTGATTTTAAACCATGAAGTATTCTCTTGTTCTGTTCTCACAATTGTTTCTTGTTCAAGGGACAATTCTGTGTGCACGCAATGAAAAGTTCTGGAACTCCCATCCTTCTCAAGGCTTATTATGATCCACACAATCAAATGCCTTGGAGTAGTCAATAAAATACAAGTAAACGTCTTTCTGGTGTTCTCTGTTTTCAGCCAAGATCCATCTGATATCAGCAATGATATCTCCTAGCCCACATTCTTTTCGGCTTCCAGCCTGACCCCTGCTTCTTGGCAATAGGGGAACCAGAGGAGGTCATACATGGCTTCCCAGGCCATGTATTGCAATTTGTGTCATCAATTTCAAGGACACTAAAAATTATCTTATTTAGGATGGTGATGATGATGAAATAAGATGCAAGCGCAATGAAAAATCTCTTAATGAGAATTTCTAAATTGTTTAATCTCTCAGGCTTTGACTGCTTCATCTGTAAAATGGGTCTTAGATACAACCATGAAAGTCCTTTCCAATCCCCAAATACTGCTTGACGTTTCCCATGAGACGGTGGTCATATTGCTTTCATCCTGAATATTCATGAGCTCTTTGCATAGGTTAAGAGCTTTGGGATTTTCAGAAGCCACTAGGTACCTTTCTTGCTTAAGGCCCTAAGTGTTGGTTGACATATGAAAATATGACTGAATATAGAGCAAGTTAGTATGCTTCCCACCCTGGTGTCCTGCCTACGATCGAGGTCAGTGGAAGACCAGCAGGCACCCTGGGTGAATCCAGGCCTGTGACACTTTCTACCTCTGTTGATTCTACCACAGTGGTTATGCGTTGGGCTGCCACCTGAAAGACGGGCAGTTTGAAACCACCAGCCCTTCCTTGGGAGGATGAGAGGGCTTTCTCCTCCCACAGAGAGCGACAGTCTCAAACTCACAGGGGTAGTGAGTGTGGGGTTGGGTGTTGGCTTTTATGATAGTGCTTGGCTGAAATCCCTGCCCCCTTCTCTGATTGCCACACTGCTCCTTTCCCCCTCTCTCTCCTTTTGAATCAGATGTCCACTTTCCCAAGATTGGCAATCATGAAACAACCAGAGAGGAAACGGGGAAGACTGAAAAGGGAGGTCTGACCGTGTCTGTGGTCAAGCCTCAGAAAGAGGCAGGATTACTAACTCTTGCAAGGCAGGGCCGACTGGCCTGAGCCACAGAGATTAGCACTCACTTCCTCCGCCTCATCTGTTTGCCAGTTGCTATGTGGAGATTGATCCAGTGTCCATTTGGGTGAGGTCAAAAATGATATTTTTTTTACTCTTAAAGCACATCTGCGAATGCAAGAACAAATGACTGTCGTTGACTGGGCCGCCCTGGCCGTAGGAAGCTGCTTCCCAAATACCAACTTTAAACCCAGCCGGACCACATGGACACTTGGGGGGGGGGGGGGG